>OY744521.1:5429275-5434275 GCA_963556195.1 Sepiola atlantica
ATTATATTTACTCAAATTTGTTTTAATATGGCGGAATTAGCACGAAGAATAACTATATGCGAAATGAGACGCGCCGGGAGTTCTCCTTCGGACATTGTTAAGAGCACTGGCTATGCAAAAACGACTGTCTATCGGGTTGTGGCTAATTTCGATACCGAGTGTAAGGTTGAGAGAAGTCGGCACAGTACTCGTAGTGATCGAAAGCGCACAAAAACTTTCCTGGTGAGACTAAAAAGGTCGATTAAGGCAGACTCAAGTCAGTCGATGTCGAAACTGGCAAAAAAGCGCAATGTGAGTCGCAGAACTATCAGCAGAGCAATCAACGAAGATCTTGGGATGAAGTCCTACGTTAGGAGACGCCGTAATCTCCTCACTGCCCGTTCAAAAGCTATCAGAGTTGAAAGATGCCCCAAGCTTATCAACCATCTTAAACACAAAGGAGGACATGTGCGTATTTTTGTTGATGAGAAAAAGTTCATCGTGGATGAGGTTCCAAATCGCCAGAACACTCGAGTTATTGCCTGTGACCCTTCGGAAGTTCCTCCTGTGATGCAGAGCAAAAATCCTGCTTCTGTGATGGTTTTTGCAGCCGTGGCAAGTGATGGAAAGGTAATGCCTCCTCATTTCATCGAAGCGGGTCTTAAAATCAACACAGCGGAGTATTTGAACATTCTTAATAATGTGTTATTGCCTTGGATCCGTAGAAACTACGATCCTACGAAAGTCATGCTCATCCAAGACTCGGCACCAGCGCATGGAGCAAAGAAAGTTCAAGATTTCATGAAGGAGAATCTTCCCTTGTTTGTTCCGAAGGATATTTGGCCCAGCAGCTCTCCAGATCTAAATGTTTGCGACTATTATCTATTCGGCGTCGTCGAGGGACAGACTAATGTGAATCCACACCCAAATATAAACTTATTGAAGACAGCCATTCAACGAGCATTTTACAATCTCGATCCCAGTAAAATAAAGAGGAGCTCTTCACGGTTTCGTCAAAGAATCTCCAAAATAATTGATGCAAAGGGTGCTCATATTGAATAATTTTGTTCAATAGACTGTAATAATTAAATAAATAAATGTTAAAATGATATATATCCATATTTAATCCTTTAAATTATGAATTTTGTAAAAATAAAAAAAAGTACCAATTTAGCTGCCCGACCCTGTATATATATATAAATATATATATATATATACACAAATCAGTCTTAAATAGACCAACAATCAGAAGCTTTATGAGTGTAGGTGCTCCAGCTTCTCCGTGGTGCGTTCACTAGCGCCACACCATTACGCGCCGTATTGGAACCGGTGTATTTAAAGGGAGACAATAATTGCTTTTAGCCTCTTAGCGAATATATATGTTTCAAGGGAGATGGGTCTGTTTTCGTCTACACACACTTCACACACACACACACACACACACACACACACACACACATATATATATATATATATATATATATATATATATATATATTTGATACATATGTATATAGATGTCTGTATATCTATAGGTCTGTGTATATATGTGTATTTCAGCATCTACATGTGTAGGTGTCTATGGATTTGTGTCTAGCGATATGTACGTATATAATAATATGTATCAGTATTAATTCTGTGTTTATCTTTGAACTTCCCTGTTTTTTAGTGATTCGTTGTGCATGTTATTTACATTAAATATGCTTTTTTAATGGTTATATACATCTTCAAAGCCGTTTGCAAATTTAAAATGCTAGACGATAATTATAGGGACATTATTTCGCCCTGTTTTTTTTCTTTTTTATCAAATTGATTTTTTTTTTTTAAATTGAACATTTTTTAATTTTTTTAATTATTTTCGCTTTTATCGAAACGTATTAAAATTTCATTAGGCCTATGACTACGAACTCTGAGGTGTATACCTTTGAGCTTTGACTTTTGCGGGTCTGCGTTCTTGGCGGGCCGGGGAGGGTATATTATGGAATAAGTTTACTTACTATGACAGAATAATTGTTAAATTCTATATCCTATTTTAGTTAAAATGGCTGCCAGCATGAATAATATATCTACTGTCTTACTGATTGTCTTGACTATAATGCTAATTAACTTATCACTATTGTTATTGGTCAATGTTTTATTTGGAGGCTCTATCACTAATCCTGCCCTTAACCGATAGCTCCATAACTATTCAATCTTTTTCATTAACCGAGGGATCTATAGATATTCAATCTTTTTCATTAACCGAGGGATCCATAGATATTCAATCTTTTTCATTAACCGAGGGATCCATAGATATTCAATCTTTTTCATTAACCGAGGGATCCATAGATATTCAATCTTTTTCATTAACCTAGGGATCCATAGATATTCAATATTTTTCATTAACCGAGGGATCCATAGATATTCAATCTTTTTCATTAACCGAGGGATCCATAGATATTCAATCTTTTTCATTAACCGAGGGATCCATAGATATTCAATCTTTTTCATTAACCTAGGGATCCATAGATATTCAATCTTTTTCATTAACCGAGGGATCCTTAGATATTCAATCTTTTTCATTCACCGAGGGATCCATAGATATTCAATCCATATTACAAGCCTAAACTTTATTTCCAAAAGTTTAGGCTTGAAATTATTACTTCAGCTCGTAATTGCAAGTTTTCAACTTAACGACACAATATTAAATATTCGTAATTTTACCATATATTATATTTTTTAATCAATCTTTCCATTTCCTTTCTACAACTTCGGATGAGGATGGAATGTTTTTAATGGCTTGCTTACTTTAACCTTTTTTGACTAATTGCTCAACCACTGATAATAAACTTCAGAGCCATTCATAATAGACCTTCCCTTATTATTAGATCACATATGAAGATGATTTTTCATTTTGATAACCTTTATATTCTGTATGATTTGATTAATGTTTTTTTTCTTTTTCCTCAAATTGATTATTTAAAAAAAAATTTTAATTTTTAAATCTTTAAATTTTTTTCGCTTTTATCGAAACGTATTGAAATTTCATTAGGCCTATGACTGTCAACTCTGAGGTGTATACTTTTGAGCTTTGCCTTTTGCGGATCTGCGTTTTTCTGGGGTCGATGAGGGTATATTATGGGATAAGTTTACTTACTACGACAGAATAATTGTTAAATTCTTTATCCTATTTAAGTTAAAATGGCTGCCAGCATGAATAATATATCTACTGTCTTACTGATTGTCTTGACTATAATGCTAATTAACTTATCACTATTGTTATTGGTCAATGTTTTATTTGGAGGCTCTATCACTAATCCTGCCCTTAACCGATAGCTCCATAAATATTCAATCTTTTTCATTATGCTTATATAAGCCCAAGGAGGGGGTGACCCTTATGTGATAACAGAAACATGTATGTCCGATTTTGCTGACACAACGATTGAAATAGAGTCTGTTTTCGCTGTGCACGCGTCTAATAGCGCTTGTATGAAAAAAGAGAGTTGATCACATCTTTGAAAATTGTTTCGTAAGGAATAACAGTTGTTTTTCTTTACAGAAATTAGGAACCACAAATAAATACATTTTTTTAATGGATAGAATAAAAAAAATTATAAACTGAGACTTTCGGCAAAGAAACTTGCCTTCAACAGAGCTAGACATTTTCTTTCTTTTTTTCTTTTCCATTTTGCTGGTATAGACCTCAAAAGGGTTATCCCTCCTGTGATAACAAAAATATATATGTCTGATCTTGCTGACACGAGGATTTAGATAAAGTCTGTATTCGATGTGCATGCGCCTTGGAGTGCTGGTATGAAAAGAGAGAGAGAGTTGATCACATACATATATATATATAGAATAATTTATTTTATTTATACATATACAATTCGCTACATATGTGCATTCGTGTTTCAACTGCGACTTTATTCAAAGTCCAGTTTCATCTGGCCATGATACTGGACTTGTAATAAATTCGCAGTTGAAACATGTATGCACATATGTAACCAATAATGTTTGTATAAATAAAAGAATATATACTGATTATTGAGCACTATCTAATAAACACTGCAGTTTCATTGATTAAAATCTAGGAAAGAACAACCATACAAGTACTGATATATATATATATATATATATATATATATATATATATATATAAATATATATATATATATATATATATATATAGGAAAACATTATTAAATGACACGGAGTGTTTTTGCTTGATAATACTTATTTGATTTCCTCAATTTTCCGAATGGTCAATTAAGTGTTTCGGCCCGATTGCTGTATGTACGTTCCGTAAGTCTATTTTCTTACCTTTTTTACGAGTACTTTCGATTTGATTCGTCAAATTATCTTCAGGTGGTGTTAGTCTTGATTTCTTAAAAAATATGTCTTTACTTTTGAATTTTTTTATCATTATAACGGTCAGTAATTTAAAATGAGCGTCTATAATATTGAGATGCTACATGAGAGCGTGATTACGTTCTAAGAGCGTGCAAGATTCAAAAATGTGATTGCTTAACCGCTAAGAATTTGATTACGTTCTGAGCGCGTTCAAGATTCAAACGTATAATTGCTTAATGGCTAAGAATTTAGTAACGTTAATTACTATGCTACACACCTTAAAATATTGTTACTAGTTTCGTTTTTTGCATTATTGATTGTGGGGTGTTTAGTTTTTATGTAGAAGGCTTCAAGAATTCTTAATCTTTTGATGTTGGTATCGTAGTGTATTATTTTAGTATTGTTAACTAGTATGTGTCTATATTGAGAAAGAGGCAGTCATGTTTTTTATGTGTTGGTCCAACAGTTATAATAAAACTAATTCTTACATCGGTTTTACTACCACAACACTTTCACGAAGACTTACCTTACATCTCTCCGACACTAGCTCCATTTGCCAACACCTAAAAAACATGACTGCCCCATTCTAAAAAAAAGCAAAAGCACTCCATGTTATTCAATAATGTTTGCCTAAATGAAAATATGCTACATAGATACACTCACTATATATATATATATATATATATATATAT
>OY744521.1:5436775-5446775 GCA_963556195.1 Sepiola atlantica
AAAAGGCCAAGGAAAGTAATGTTTTTGTGACAAGGCATCTTTTTATATTGACGAAAATAAAAAATAAATTAAAAAAAACTCGATTTAATCGGAATATATTTCAATGGTAGGGTGTAGGTGTGTAGTGTTATATCGGTTCTGTAGGCATAAGACCATGCTCCCAGAAATTACCTCCTCCATAAGAACTGTACATTTTTTCCTGTAAAATTATAAATATACATAGTTTGAAATAAAAACGTTTTTCCCATAAAATACAAACCAATAACATTGGATTTTCTGTTTATTTTTTTAATTATTATTTAAAGTTTTCTTTCACTTCTTAATAATCCTGTCATCAACATTTTTCGCCTCCCCCCCTAAATAATTTTTAAAAGCCATGCTGGCCTTTTTTTCGATTATTTTCGTTAAATTCACGCGACTAAAACAGGAAAATACTCTTTTTATTTGGGGTTCATTGCTATTTCAGTCACGTAAATTATTTAGAATGAAATAAATGTCGGTATTACTTGTAAACAACTTATATATATTTTTCTTAACTTAAACCATGGTTTAGTAAACTAAAACAACTGAGGGTTTGAATGTTGGTTTTTCTTATGCAAATTCACCGTACATGTGAAACGCCGAAATAAAAGTATTGAAAAATATAGTCGCTATCTAAACAAGTCGGAAAAGAGGCTAGGTAAGGAAGAACCATAACTTAAGTTTTTATAAACTTAAGTTATGCTTCTTCCTTACCTAGCCTCTTTTCGACTTGCTTAGATAGCGACTATATTTTCCGACCTAACTTTTACGTGTTTTTTATTTAGAAAATTATAAAAGGAAGTTATTGTTTTTCCTTAGCTAGCATATTTCTCATTTTTATAAAGATGGCGACTATATTTTTCGCCAAATTTTCAATTCGCCGTTTCACGTTGACAACGAAATTTGCCATTCTTTATAATGTTACCTAAATGAATAAATGCGAAAGATTCTTCCACACATCCTTACAATATTAACATTAAAACGGTTTATGCTTATTTATAGGTAGTATATTTTAATTCGTTACGATATATTCCTCATGACATTACCTCCTATTTTGAAGAGGCGGCAGTATAGTATACGTTCGTTCCTCACGATACAATCCTCCCAGGATTATCTTCTCCTTATTTATTTGTGTGTGATGGGGTAGTATACTATTTATTCTGTTGTCAGGATATCATGCCCCCCCCCCTCAGCATTAACTCCTGCCTTGTGTGTGTAGGCGAGGTACTGTTCGTTCGTCATGATATCATCCTCTTACTCATTATATTCTCCGTCAAAGGTAATTTTGCAACTGGGTTCGAATCCTTCGACCGGCAGTAATTAACATTTTCTACACTGATGACTATTGCATGAACATGAAACACTGGTGTCTGTAGGTAATAATGATAAACATTTATTTAAAAAATATTATATATGTATTTTTATGGAAATCGCTCCAGCTGAGGCATGACGCGATATAATGGTAAAATGTAATGGTAAAATGTAATGGTAAAAATGTAATGGTAAAAATGTAATTGTAAAAATGTAATGGTAAAATGTAATGGTAAAATGTAATGGTAAAAATGTAATAGTTAAATTTTATGGTAAAATGTAATGGGAAAAATGTAATGGTAAAATGTAATGGTAAAATGTAATGGTAAAAATGTAATGGTAAAAATGTAATGGGAAAAATGTAATGGTAAAAATGTAATGGGAAAAATGTAATGGTAAAATGTAATGGTAAAATGTAATGGGAAAAATGTAATGGTAAAAATGTAATGGTAAAATGTAATGGTAAAAATCTAGCAAACAGTAAGTGTTAGATAGATTCCAACCCAGAAAACAGCAATTATGCCCCTTTGTGGGAAACATCACTCATGGAATGTGAGGCGTAAAGAACAAAATAAGGGAAGCGAGATTTACAGGGCTGATGAGCTAAGATTAGATCCACCAATACACAATCATAAAAAAGAAATAAAATACAATAAAAAACAGACAAATTACATTTAAAGATTTTCAGACGAGAAACCTTTTTGCATAAAATGACATCTTTACACCTACTTATCGACGCTTAAAAATATATATATATATATATATATATATATATATATATATATATATATATATATATATATATATATATATATATATATATGTAGGTTTGTAATCCGAGGCTGGAGCAATGTGATATAGGTACAGGAAGGTGGAGAAGGTGAACAAAAACAAACGACAAGAGAAAACAAGAATCTCAAATCAATTTATTAATATTTCACGTAAAACAGATTAAATACCGGAACAGTAAATAAAAACGAGGTTACTGTCAGGCAAATAAAAGTTCCGGAATAAGGTAATCTTAAATTTTCAAAAGAAAAACTTTCATTATCAAAAGACCAAAAATTAACGACCGAGTGGTCGAAAAAAACGAACGAACGAGATGCACAGGTGGAATCAACTGTTGTTGACAGAATACCGCAGAGAATAAAGAGTAGGTACGCAGAAAATGTTAATTATTCCTATCATAATTTAATTATATAATTATTCAGCTAAAGTTATCATCTTATTAATATTTGTTTATTTATATACTAATTATTATAATTTTGTTATTTTTTATTTGATTTGATTTATTAACTTTTTTTCTTTATTTATTCAATTCTAATTTTAAATGTGTGAGAATACGAACGGTCAAAGGGAGGTAATTCTGAAAATAGAAAATGGTTAGAATTAAAACTTGAAAAAAATTTAAATCAATTGTGGAAAGAATTAACATCATAAGAGTAGGAAGAAACCGTTTGAATGGGATAGTGTGGGGAGGATTTAGAGATTAAAAAATAAATAAAAATATACACATATATATACATATGAAGTGTCAATTTCTAAATACATATTTATTGTAAAGGTATAATATTCCTAGAATTAATTTATTTAAATTTATTTTATTTATTTATTTATTTATTTTTGTTATTATTATATATTTATTTATTTTTTATTTTATTAAATTTTAAACTTTAATTTAGGGATTATAAATCTATACACATACATTCAGGACCGGGGGGCTCTCCCAAAAAATGGGAGGGGGCCCGGTCAAACACATGCACACACAACTTCATCATTGATGACCGTAAAGTGGGGGAGCCAAGTCAAAAGGTGTGGGGGGGCTTGAGACCCCACTGCCCCCCGGTGCCGCCATCCATGCATATACACACATACACATACATATACACATACATATATACATATATATATATATATATATATATATATATATATACATATATATATATATATATATATATATATATATATATATATATATATATATATATATATATATATATATATATATATATATATATATATACGGGGCCTACATACATATACATGAAGTGTATATTACTCCATTCTTGTTTATATTTAAGTCTAATATTGTAATGTTTTACTTATTAATATGTAACTATATGAAATTAAAAACAGGATAAAAGGCATTGAGGTGTGGGGTGGATGGTGCTGGACAAATAAATGGAAGAGACAAAGGTAAGGAGGTAGGGGTGGGAGTGTAAGAATGTAAGAATCAGAGGATGAAAGGGGAAGACAAATCATATCTGTTATTCAAAGTTGGATGAAATTTCGAGATTAGAATAGCTTTCAAAATTCGAAGCTGACTGACATTGCGGACAGAGTTGACAATGCGGACACTAAAAGAGCGATGTGTGTTGCCACATGATATTAAGTGTTTGTGGAAGGAAGAAATGTGGGTGTTAAGATGTTCTTTAATGCGTTGGTGCAGAGGCCTAACGGTGCTACCGATGTAGAACTTCTGACACTTAGCGTATTGTATGTTGTACACCGTATAGGTGCGGAAGCAGAGGCCAGCGTTGGGGATGGGGCAATTAGCTAGAGAGCAGGGGTTCAGGGTGTAGTGGCTTTTTTTGGACAAATGTTGTCGGAGAGAAGTGCCTGTGTGGGAGAGCTGTATGTTAAGATTCTCACTACGTATGGCATTGCGGATAGCGGAAGTGAAACGGTCGCTAAAGAAGGGGAGCTTAAGGAAACAAGTGTTGGTGAGAGGGTGGTGTCTACGTCTTTTGGTGTTGTTGAGGCTGGATAACAATTATAAATAAAGCATAAGCAACACTGTTGCTTAATGGCAACATGATCGTCGATGTGTTAGTCCTTTACAGTACTGTATAATTATACATTCCCATCACTCACTCTCTTGAGGAGCAGAAAAAGACAGAGCTCCGAATAAGATGACCAAACGCTCTCAGTTCACAAGCTAAAAAGATAGACATTTTAGATTCTTAGCCACGTCTTACTCTGGACTTCTTGTTTTAGATGCAAATTTCCGTACACGTAGCTATAAATCTAAGATGGCTTCTAATGGAAATTTCAACCTTCTTACTTAAACTAACCATACGTGGAATTTTACATTTGTAACCTTATTTTTTTACAGCCTACATCTAGCTGGAAAGAGCTAAAGATTAAAAAAAGAGTTAAACTAGAAAAGCGTTAGAAAAAGCTAAAGTTTAAGGTACTTTTAATACCCCCAATGACGTCATGACAATTTGAGAAAAGTTCAGATGGAGAATAATAAAGGTAGAAAGGAAGAAAGAAAAACGAAACAAAATGGAAGAGGGGATTAGTGTCTGTGTGTACCTACATGTTTAAAGGTTATTGAATTGTTTAGGTTTGCTGTTTAGGGCATATCCAATCTGTTGGGGGTTATTTAATTCCGAAACCCAATAATGATTGCAAGTGATTCATTAAAAATGATACACTGAACCCCCGTTATTGTATTACGGGGTTTCCGGAATTCATGACTATTCCAGCGCTATTTACGCCTAAATTCATTTGAACTCGATTTGTCTATCACGTAGTCTTCGTCGGTAATTATTTGGCAACGTACGCCCACAATCTACATGGCTCTGTTCTTTTACTTCTTCTATATTCGGTATCTTCCTTTCATCTATATGTTTTGTTTTCTCTTTCCCCTTCTCCCTTTTTATCTTCTTCTTCTTCTTCTTCTTCTTCTTCTTCTTCTTCTTCTTCTTCTTCTTCACTATTCGTTTCTTCTTCTTCCACTTCTTTTCTTTCTTCTTTTTCTTTTTTCTTCTTCTGTTTCTTTATGTTCTTCTTTTTCTTCTTCTATTTCTATTTTTTCTTCTCCCTTTCTTCTTCACTATTTTTTCTTCTTCTTTTTTCGTTTCATCTGCTTTTTTCTTTTCTTCTTCTTCTTTTTCTTCTTCTTCTTCTTTTTTTTCTTTTTCTTCTTCTTTTTCTTCTTTCTTCTTCTTTTTCTTCTTCTTCTTTTTCTTTTTCTTCTTCTTCTTCTTCTTCTTCTTCTTTTTCTTTTTCTTCTTCTTCTTCTTCTTCTTCTACTACTTCTTTTTCTTCTTCTTTTTCTTTTTCTTCCTTTTCTTCTTCTTCTTCTTCTTCTTCTTTTTCTTCTTTTTCTTTTTCTTCTACTTCTTTTTCTTCTTCTTTTTCTTTTTCTTCCTTTTCTTCTTCTTCTTCTTCTTCTTCTTCTTCTTCTTCTTTTTCTGCTTTTTCTTTTTCTTCTTCTACTTCTTTTTCTTCTTCTTTTTCTTTTTCTTCTTCGTCTTCTTCTTCTTCTTCTTTTTCTGCTTATGTTCTATTCGTTTCTTCGTCTTTTTCTTTTCTTCTTCTTTTTTTCCTTCTTCTTTTTCTTCTCATTCTATATTTGTTTCTTCTTCTTCCATATTGATTAATTATGACTCATTACAAGCCGTCATGAATATATCTTTGTAATAATAATAATAATAATAATAATAATAATAATAATAATAATAATAATAATAATAATAACAATGATAATACTAAAGTAATAATAGCGTTATGACTATCGCCCTGCAAATGGTTTCCAATGTGTGTTTGTCTTGGCGTTTCACCAATTTGAGCTTCATGGAAGCAACTCATCTAAATAAACAAAATGTCTACTTCCATCGTGTCTAACATAGATCAAAAACCTTTCTGCAAAAGTAAAATATTCGGTTAATAGTTTGTATTTATAACATGGCCGAGACGTCTGTGAATAATTGCAACGTCTCAGTTCATGGCCTCGTCGCTCAAGACTTACAGTGGATGGAGCGAACGTTTTAATGCTGCGAAATTAGAATCACCGGACGTGTGTTCGTTAGGTGATTTGCTTTACGGCATATCAACTCTTTTCGGGTTATTTAATGCAAGTAATTTCGGTAACATATTGAATGCTTTCTGTTCTTTATATCTGCAAATATATAATTATTTTGTTTACGGCATATCGACCCTTTGCTTGATTTAGTCACTTTGGTAGAAAGTTTCTATATCTTCAAGTCCTAACATGTTTGGAAAGTTATATATTACGTAAATGTATGGACAAACCATGGAATGCATTTTCATGCCATACCCAGAACTGACAACTACTTCTACTCCGAGGGTAATGGTAAGACAAACTTATAAAAATAAAAGTATTTCTTTATTAGTTGTATTTGTTGATTAGATAAGGCTGGGATTGTATTCACATCATAGGCTGGCTTTTGAATCACATTGAAGGTGTGTTCCTACATCTATCTCTGTGTTTGTTAGTTTTTTATGGAAATCGCTCCTGACAAGGCATGAAGCCTCTTGATGTAAGGGGCTAACAGGAACGAATAGTGATTAACGCAAATACAAGAGATGCCTATCGACCTTACTTTTGAAAAGACCAAGGCTATAGGTAGGAGGAAATCAGTCGGCATGAAGCGAGTTCCACAAACCTGCAGTTCTTAGAAAGAAGCTAGTGGAATATTAAGCTGTATTGTAATTACAATAAGGTATCAAAACAGCGAATTAATTGACATCACTAGACGAATGAGTCAAAACAGGAAGCAGGGAATCGATCAGACAATTCTGAAGAACGCATTGCATAACAGTATTTATAGAAAAGACTGAGACTAGCACATCCTGTCTGTGAGGGAGAAAGAGTAATTAGATGGAAATACTCAACAAACAATTCGGAAAATTAAAAAAAAACTCTTATCAAGCAAAAATACTCCGTAATATTTAATAATATTTGCTTACAATTATTTATAATACATATATTTTCATATCTACATGCATGAGTTTGGCTATATATAATTATATCACCAGTCTACCAATCACAGGATTCGAAAACCGGACTAAATGTTGACTTCCACCCGACGCCTTTACGTACACAGCCGCTGACACAACTTAACAGCGAAGAAGGGAAATATACATATTATTCATTTAACGAAGTAAGTTACTTTGATATATATATATATATATATATATATATATATATATATATATATATATATATATATATATATATATATATGCTCCAACAATTAAAAGAAACTTCTGTCACCATCGATTGCGATGGCAAATAACACAATACCCGAGAGTCCAAACTTTAAACTCTTCGGCCTAACATTCACAGGTAGCATGAATTAGAACAAATACATTGAAGACATTGCTAAAGCTGCTGCAAAGAAGGTAGGCTCCCTCTACCGTGTTAGAAAACTTCTCACACTTGACAGTATCCTATATTTCTACGAAGCCACTCTCCGCCCATGCATTGGGTTTTGTTACCACATCTGGTGCACCATCCACTAGTCTCTCCATCTAAGACAAGGTCTCAAAAAAGTCGCTGATCTAATAGGTCCCTCAATATCCACCGAGCTCCAGCCCCTGTTCCATCGCCGCAATGTTGCATCCTTGTGCTTGTTTTACAACTACTACAATGTAATGTGCTCCGATGAACTTGATTCTCTGGTGCCTCCTGGACGTAAATATACTCAATCAATCTGACAGTCAGCTAAATCCCATCTATTCACTGTGGACGCCCCCAAATCAAAGTGTAGTATCTGTTCCGATGGATACTGCACCCCATAGACTGGTATTGTCTTGTCCTTCGGGGCTTGATTTACGCCGGTCTATGGGTCTGTCCTGTGCAGTTCTAGGAGGTCCACCCTCCCAGGCTTCGCCTTCGCTCTTTGGGGAGGAGTAAGTTTATTGCTTACTGCCTGAGGCGCCCCTACCGCGGAATGCCGACGGGCTGCCCAGGCAATTTTTAATGGCCAGAGTGCTCACCTTCTCGGGCGCTGGCTTTTCAAACCCCACTTTCCCGACCCGACCTTGGGTTACATCTTACTTGTGGGAGTAAGATAAAAACTGGCCTTGTGCCTAACTACTGGAGAGGAGTAAATCAATACTCTAATAGCTTCCGGCCTTTGGATCTCCCTCTCTGCTCCCCGTTTCCAGGGGAGTACTGATATACGAAAATGTAGAACTAATGTGAACAAGCACCTAGCTGCACATCTCCGAATTTAAGATGACCCCCAAAACTGTCACCCTAATTCTCAGTAGCGCCTTAGTCTACAGTGGCAACTTGCTTTGTTTGGAGTGAACTCAGCTAAAAGTAAATGCACCCAATGGTTTCAATCTGAGTTCAGTTTATTACAAATGCGTTGGTCACGCCGCTTGTCATCTCTGTTCGCATTTCTGCATAATAATATTGAAGACATGCAAACCAACACATCAAGTAATCATAAAACCACATGAATAAAAGTGGAAAATGAAGTTACTCAAGCTAGAATAAACAGGAAATGAGAAATATTACAGAAGAACGAATCTTTACAATCAATCTAAAACGGATTATTTTATGAAAAATACATTTGGTAACTCAATCGCCGAGTTAGGGTGACCCACACGCGAACGTGGGTGGTGACTTCTTGGATCGCTACACCTGAAATAAACAAATTATACAATATGATTTTGTCGCATCTCTCACTTCTATATTACCACCAAAAAAGGTTAATGTGACTCAAATCAATATTTAAATCAAGCTCGTCCAACCCGTTGGTCTAGTGGTCTCCATCAATTAGCTGTTTTGATACCTCATTGTAATACAGCTTCCTATTCCAGTAGCTTTTTTCCAAGAACTACAGGCTTGTGGAACTCTCTTCATGTTGACTGTTTCCCTCCTACTTATAACCTTGGTATTTTTAAAACTAAGACCAATAGGCATGTCCTTTCTGCGATAATCATATTTGGCTTCTTACATCAATTAGCTGTTTTGATACCTCATTGTAATACAGCTTCCTATTCCAGTAGCTTCTTTCCAAGAACTGCAGGCTTGTGGAACTCTCTTCCTGTTGACTGTTTTCCTCCTACTTATAACCTTGGTATTTTTAAAACTAAGACCAATAGGCATGTCCTTTCTGCGATAATCATATTTGGCTTCTTACATCAATTGGCTTTATGCCTTGTCTGGAGCGATTTCAATAAATAAAAAAATAATTTAAAACATACATTAAAATCGTGAAGCTCTCTTTCTGCTGACTGTTTTCGTCCTACCTTAGTCTTTTTAAAACTACGGCCAATAAGCATATCCTGTCTGCGATAATCATAGTTGTTCTTGTTAGCTTCTTACATCAAGTGGCTTCATGCCTTCCCGGAGCGATTTTCATAAATTAAAAAATAATAATTTAAAAAATACATCAAAATGTTTTCAGATTCTTTATATATATATGACAGATAAACGACTAAAAGACAACAATTCGGAGGCCTAATTTGCATAACTATTTTTTAAATCTTTAATAATTAATTAATGTTTGGTATTATTGATTTATTATTGCATTGACTTATTGTTACTATCTATATACAATAGTCTCGTCGCTATTAACAGTAATTAATTAACGTTGTTTAATAAATATATCAGATAAATCACGTTGAGTGTATACTATAAGTGCCATCTACGAGCGAAAAGACAAAGTAAGGAGTGGGAGAGTGTGGCTGTCTTACTCACTTCCTCTCTCCACGTCTCTCGCCGTGTTTTTGCAGTTTTTACATTTTTTGTGTGAAAAATAAATAAATTTCTTTTTTTTAATTAGATAATTAAATGCGTTATTTTATAGTTTAACAACACACCTAACAATTGCTTAATGTTAACAAACAACTTTTTACTATTCTCATTGGCAACTCGAAAAAAAAGTTTAGTAGC
>OY744521.1:5449275-5466775 GCA_963556195.1 Sepiola atlantica
ACATCAATTAATAAAGGTTCCCGAAATTTTCTTTTCTTCAAATTATTTTAAAGGGCTTTTAGGGCGCATAATATGGGCACATCATCCCTATTTGAATATTCAAATATTTCAAGTTTGCATTGGATTTTAGCTATTATATCTTGATTTTAATCTTCGTAAGTGGACCTAAAAGTGATTCAAAATTGTTCTGTTCTCCAAATAAGTTTTTACTTTGAAAGGTCGTTGGTTTCGAATTAAAAAAATCGTACACATTTTAGAAACATCATTACTTTTATTCATACACATTTAACGGTCAAGGGTCAACCTCAGAAACACCTTGTGTTATTAAGTATCATTATTGAAAATTTAAAACCCTGTCATCTAAAATACATGACACAAAGCGACGATATAATAATAGATCACTGTTGATTGACTAATTAATTAAAAAATGTATGGTTTAGAGGTTATCTCTCTTAAAGTTCTCACCTGCTTCGAGGCTATCTGAATGATTAAATTGGTAATTTGACTTAAATGTTTTATGCGCGTGCGTGTGAGCGCGTGTGAGCGCGCGTGTGTGTGTGTGTGTGTGTGTGTGTGTGTGTGTGAGTTAGATATTTCTGAGGTGGAGTGAGTTCTTGGATGGATCTGACCGCTAATCAAATAAGACGTAACATCAACAAAACACCACGGAAGAGGACAATATGATTTCGACGCTGCGACTGAAAACCTATAGTAATCAAGGGAGGCGCAAGAGCGCTCTATCCCTTAATAGACTACACAATGGCCTATGCTGGAAATCTCATTTCTTTGATCAATCATAACTCAAAAACCAATAAACCAAATTAGTTAAAACCTTGCACAAAATTTTTATTTGATAGGTTCTATAAGTGTGTAGAATTTCAGCATCGTTAGTCAAGGCAACCCAAAGATCCAGAAAGTTCAATCATGAAATCATGTTATCTGTGTGTACGTACGTACGTATGTGCCACCCTGTATCTCATCAACTATTTGATGGATTCAGCTGATTTTTGGCAAAGATAGAGGTTCTAGGGTCTAGTTGATGGCATTTTAATTTCAGTTTACCATATCCCTTAGTTTTCCAGAAAATTCCAAAAAACCTTTAAAATGACCAGTATTCATACATATATCAGTTATGAGAAGGCATTGTCTTGAGGCATAGCCTTTACAAAAGTAGTGACATTCAATGAAAAATGCTAGTATACTGAAATCATATGCCCTTAATAGGATTAAAATGAAAATTCATATACACTAAATGTACAAAAGCAAGGAAATTCACAAATTTTTACACTTTTATTGTCATTAAGGGTATGACTACATATCAACCAAACCATTTCATTATCACATCACTACAGTATAAATATCTATGCATGAGTGGATGAAGTGTGTGAGGTGCGCTGAAGATAAATTCCTACCAGTAAAATACATAGCCTTGTTGTGCTCGCATACCCTTAATGACAATAAAAGTGTAAAAATTTGGGAATTTCCTTGCTTTTGTACATTTAGTGTATATGAATTTTTCATGGAATACACATTATATGCCCACTTCGTATACGGTTACAACCCCCTAAACGACGATGAAATTATATATCAACTAAGTTAGCCAAAACGTTACGGTCTATATGTAAAAAAGTTTTACAGTTCTGCTAGTAAATCTATAAATATAAAAACGGCTGGGTACACCTGTCGGTCATTTCCTGCATAGAAACTAGCTTTTTGCACCGTGACTTGCAAGTTTCACCCACTTTATAGGCCAACATTAACATAGATTAATGATAAGGTTTCTTCTAGTCGAATGCATATTTACTAGATCAATGATTTTTAATGGTTTTATTCCATATTTCTGTATATTATTACCCATTCTCACGTTACCAAAAGTGCATGACCCTAAAAGTGTCTTCCAGATAATAAGCATAGAATGTTTATATATAAATATAAAAATCATTTGTTTGTTTGTTGTATGCGTGTCTAGCTAAAAATCCAAAATTAGAACATTTGGATCAGAAAAAAAAATGTTATTATAATGGAGATCATGTGTGTGTCAGTAAACAACCTACGTCACTACTTACGTCATAATTATCCCTAAGCATATATTTACTTTTTACCTCATGTTTCAGATTATTTGATTTTAAATTTGTGAATCTTTACGAAATGATGTCGGGGAATCTTTTACGACGCTCAGCAGAGTCGCGAACGGGGTTCAAAAAAAGAACGAGAAAGCGTTTAAAAACATAAATTTGCAACAAGTGAAGTTGACCTACGTCGAGAATAGATATTTTTCTACTTACCTATGTATTTTGTTTTTATTTTTACGTAGTATAAATGGGTTTTTATTAGATGTAAAAAAATAAATTCTTGTTTTTTTAACATCGAATTTTACAACACAGAAAATGGCGGCTGTCCTCTATGTTATTAGATCCCCTCCACTATGCGGCCATCTTGGATTTGTGCGATTTTGCTGTGCCGAATACTTAAATTTTAAATAAATAGCAATTAAAACGGGTTAAACATCTTTTTAATAGTTGGAAAAGACACAGGCAAGTTTGAAAATAACTTTTACAGCCTACAGTAACTTTTATTTGTTGAATATTTGTTTTTTGAGCGTTTTTACTCTGCTGAGCGTCGTAAAAGATTCCCTGATGCCGTATATTCTAAACTAAGTTGCCTTAATATATTTACGATAAATGACTACAGAATTCTATGTATGTGTATACAATAACAATGTGGCTTGTAGTTTAATGCATAACTAATTGAAATATTGATGTGTATAACTAAATTAGAGAAATTAAGAACGCGTATTTATAATTCCTAATTGCTATTATTATTATTTAACAGTTCGTGGATAGATTTTAAAAGAAAGTTATCACATAAAACTCTCATTGTAACGAATCAGCGTCTCTATTCTATTATTTGAATTACTTCAAAAAAGTTAGTCGTATTCTTTGAAATTAACGGAAACTACCGAGAATTAACGAAGGCAACGTATACACATTTTATGGTCACTTTGTTTAAGGTAAACATGCATAGCAAAATCCCCTTCGGCTAAAATTAATTAAGTATTTCTTTAAGTGTTATAACTTGAAAACATGGCGCTTATTTGATAGTATTCGGAAGAAATACAACAAATATTTAGTGAACACCCGTCAAATATTTTCTCCAAAATATTTTTAACTTGATTTTCTGAATTTTAGAATTGTACATATCTTTATACTTCAAGTAATTTATTCAGGAAACGATTTAAAATAAGCATTACTTTTCATCATAATCATGGCCGTCACTCGAATCGACTATATGGTCTTTCAGGGTCTTCGTTTGTGGGTTCCTATATGAGAAAACAGTCTAATTCAATATCCACACATCTTATTACAAATCGGGCATACATTATCGTTGGTAATCGTGCGCATGTCTGATTTTCGCGGCGCACTATTCTTGCTGTTTTCAGTTTTTCAGCGTGATGACGCCGTTCACTTTCAAAGATTTCAGTTTCCATAACATCGTTCTTCCAGGCCAAATCACCCGCTTACCATTTATAAGGTCTTCTATCCCTGATTTGATATCTGTCTCTCTGACGCTGAATCTATACTAGTACTTCTATTAAGAATGGAGATTTGGTATATGTCTGTCTGAAGTCGAATCTATACTATTACAATCTGTTAATGCTTAATTCACTTTACTATACTAGTTCAAACTAATGTACTATTTTTGCTCAATTCAGACGTGTAGTGTAGTATCTGTTCTGTTATCATGATGCCATCCTCCCAGGCATCTTCTCCTCCTATTTGGAGTGGGAGACAGTGTAGTATCTTTTCTTTTGTCATGACACTATCAACCATCATCCCAAACATTACCTCCTTCTGTATTACACAAGAACATATACTACACTACATATCCGTTCGTCATTACACCATCCTCACAGAGATTACCTCCTCCTTTGGGGGTTAGTGTTGTATTTGTTCTTTTATCATCCTTTTTTTTTTGGGGGGGGGCGCTGGTAATTGATGTTCGTTTGTCATGATACCATCCTCACAGAGATTACCATCTCATTTCTGTATCTTTTTTTTGGGGGGGGAGTGAATAGTGCAGTATCTAATCTGTTGTTATCTGATACCATTCTCCCGAGCATTAGCTCCGTCTTTTTTGTGAAGGGGGTATATATAATCTGTTCTGTTATCATGATACTATCATTCCCAGAGTGACCTTCCCCAGTTTGGGGAGTAGTGTAGCATCTGTTTTTTATGAGACCATCTCCAAGTATTATCTTCTCCTTTGGAGATAGTATAATATCTGTTCTGCTGTCATTAAGTCATTCTGTCAGAAATTACCTGCTCTTTTTGATGGTAGGGTAGTATCTGTTCTGTTATCATGATACAATTCTCCTCTTTTGTGGGGAGGTATAGTGTAGTATATGTTCTTGTGTAATGCTAATATTCTCCCATGGCTTACCTCCTCATTTCTTAGGGGTAGTATAATTTCTGTTTTGGTGTCATGAGACCATCCTCCCGCGCATTACTCCCGTTTTAAGCGGTAGTGTAATATATTTTCAGTTTTCATAGCACCGTTCTTCCATGCATGACCTAATCTGTTTGGGGGTGGAGGAATAGTATAGTATATGTTTGTTCGTCATGATACAACCATCCTAGGCATAACACTTACATTATATGGACTAGCAAATATCCACTCTATCTGGTCGGATTTTTTTTACTAGTATGTATAATGGAGAACGAAACAACGTTGCGCCTGTCGCTGGATATAAATTGTAAGTTGTGTGTTCTTTTTTAGTTTATATTAACGAAGAAATCATGCATGGCGAGAGGAAACACTGTTAAACAAAACAAGACGATTATCCATTTCCTTAGTAAATAATTTAAGTGCATATACCCTTCAAGTGCATATACCATTCAAGTGAAATACCCTTCAAGTTTAATACCATTCAAGTTTAATACCATTCAAGTTATATCTCTATTGTACCTGGCTCACAATTTCATACGGTAAATAAATTTCTTTCAAAGTCTTCTTTTCTCTCCGATGGCGGGATGGCGTTGCCGACAAAGGAAATACATAACCAGCGTCTTTTCTCATAAAAATCACCGGAAAGAAAAAGATAAAAGAAATAAATCTACTTTTTTATTGGATAAACTTTTCAAGCTTCGTTCATTTTTTCTTTAGGGGAGGCATGGATGAAGGGAAATATTCGTTTCAAAAATATATTACTCAATTAAAGTATCGAACTCTTTCAGAAATTCTCATTTTAATCTGTTTTTGACCATCAATTCGAAGCAATCTGTTCGTTCAATGGAAAATTATACTCGACCAGAGGACAACTGTTATCAGAAATTATGGATGACCTGCAAATTGAATACAAATACACTACACTATTATTATCCAAGTTGGGTGTTAGTGAAAGCATTAAATACATTCTGAATTAGTGTAATACTTAATTAATGTAACACTTACATTAGTGTAATACTTAATTAGTGTAATACTTACATTAGTGTAATACTTAAATTAGTGTATAACTTACTTAGTGTAATACTTAAATCAGTGTAATACTTAATTAGTGTCATACTTAATTAATGTAATACTTAATTAGTGTAATACTTACATTAGTCTAATACTAAATTAGTGTAATACTTAAATTAGTGTAATACTTAAATTAGTGTAATACTTAAATCAGTGTAATACATAATTAGTGTAATACTTAAATTAGTGTAATACTTAAATTAGTGTAATACTTAAATCAGTGTAATACATAATTAGTGTAATACTTAAATTAGTTTAATATTTAACTAGTTTTATACTTAACTAGTGTAATACTTAAATTAGAGTAATATTTTAATTAGTGTGATGTTTAATTAATGTAATACTTAATTAGTGTAATACTTACATTAGTCTAATAGTTAATTAGTGTAATACTTTAATTAGTGCAATACTTAATTAATGTAATACTTAAATAAGTGCAATACTTAATTAGTGTAATACTTAAATTATAAGAATGCTCAATTAGTGTAATACTTAATTAGCATGATACTTAATTAGTGTAATACTACAAATTAGTGGTATACTTAAATTAGTGTAATACTTAATTAGTGTAATACTTAATTAGTTGTATACTAAATTAGTGTAATACTTTAATTAGTGTGATGATTTATTAGTGTCATACTTAATTAGTGTAATATTTAAATTAGTGTGATACTTAAATTAGTGTAATACTTAATTAGTTGTATACTAAATTGGTTTAATACTTACATTAATTTAATACTTTAATTAGTGTGATGATTTATTAGTGTAATACTTAATTAATGTAATATTTAAATTAGTGTAATACTTAATTAGTGTAATACTTAATTAGTGCAATACTTAATTAGTGTAATACTTTAATTAGAGTAACACTTTTATTAGTGTTATGTTTAATTAGTGTAATACTTAATTAGTGTAATACTTAATTAATGTAATAATTAATAAGTGTAATATTTAAATTAGTATAATGTGTTTTTTCATGGTTATTTATTTGTGTAAGTTACTGGTTTTCATGATGAACTGATCGTCGAAACTGAAATAAAAACCGTCAATTGACCCAGTGGATTAAATAAATGGTTCAACTCGAAATTCCTGAGAATGTAACGAAAGAAGACCAAAGAGTAAATCATCCGAAACGTTGTAAAAACAACAACAACAACAACAACAACCAAAATGAGGGTAAGCGTCCGAAACGTTGTAAAAACAACAACAACAACAACAACAACCAAAATGAGGGTAAGCGTCCGAAACGTGTATATTATGTAAGTATACCCTTATTTTAAAATCTATTTTACTTTATTGGAGATCGTCATAAATACATTTTAATTATTATTTTTTTTATTCAATGTTTGTATTTCGATGCACGGATCTAATTGCATGGATTTTCATTTTAGAATTGTTTTTATAGTAAAGCAGTGCTTACTCTAGTTTACAATGAATCAGAGTCCTTGATTTTATAAACCTATTAATTTCTTTAAACGAATGAAATGTTTCCTTGTTTTGCTTTTTAGTGTAGCTCCCTTAGCTGGGGCTTCCTGGTATTTGTTTAAAATCACTAAGTGGGGCTTTATTTCACGATAACAGAGCCTCCCTTTTCAGGGGCAAATGCCCGGCAATTCATTAATAAAATCTTTGGTACATAATATATGAACGTCGAAGTATATATATATACCTTTTTTAACAGGTAAACACCATCGAAATATGATACAACTGAACAAATAAATAACCAATGATTGTTGTTCGTTTATTTGGACGTAAACAAAAGTTATGTGCCAAAATAAAAGAAGAAAAGTTTTCATAACACTAAATGCTGCGGCACCATACAAGGGATAATTCATCAACACGCACAGACGGACTGTTAAAAAAAAAAGGTTACCGCCTTTGTCGCGTCACGTGGAGATACTGGCTTCCGGTTTTAAATTTGTGTCACTCACACACACAAGTACACACACACACAGAAGTACACACAGACACACACATACATTCGTATGCTGTCCACCAAGCTCTCACTGTTCATGTCTACTCACCGATCGATACTTCTGCACTCACGTGACCCTACACACCAGGCGCCTCTACCGCCGCCGCCGCTGTCCGCCATCCACCTTCTAACCAACCGCTTCTCACTACCAAACCCAGACCACCGGAAAAGTTCGCGGGTGAGCCTAATGTGAAATGTCAAGAATACTGATTGCATTTGATAGATTACAGTTTCATTTATTCATTCATTTTCCCCATCTTCTCGAAACTTTATTATATATATATATATATATATATATATATATATATATATATATATATATATATATATATATATATATATATATATATATATATATATATATATATATATATATATATATGAACATTGAAACAGGAAAACACAAAAATATTATTTATGCATCAATTAACGTATATATATATATATATATATATATATATATAATACTCGTAATCCGGGGTTTCGAATCGCATGACCGGTAGTGAATAGTCATATCTCTATGCTGATCAGTCCCGATTATTAAAAAGGACGAAACGTATACGTACATAGATAATAAACAATAACACATATTTATTATTATTTGTCGCTCCTCGAAAAAGTAGAGCACTGTAAGTGTAGTATTAACACAGCATGACGTCACTAGCTTTAAATGCATCGTTCCTTCCATTAAAAAGTAGAACGCTCTCAGACGTTCAGCCACCGATAAAGTGTTAAAATTATCACAGTTTATTCGCTATTTAAAATTGGCTGTGTGGTTAAGGCGTGGGATTTGAGTTGCTAAATACTTGTAATCCGGGGTTTCGAATCGCCTGACCGGTAGTGAATAGTCATATCTCTATGCTGATGAGTCCCGATTATTAAAAATGACGAAACGTATACGTACATAGATAATTAGCAATAACAATTATTTATTATGTATATATATATATAAGTTATGAAAATATATTTATGGAAATTCAGCTACACCTAGGCGTCCGCGTTTTATCCCCTAAACGCTAAAGTGCATGGAATTTGTGTTAGTTAGTAACACGAATTCCATGCACTTTTGCCTGACGATTATCTACAAACATGATACACGGACGCCTCTGTGTATCTTAATTGGCATAAATATATTTTCATAACTTACTACACTTAGCTCTACTCATGTATTGAGCACTGTTGAAGTAAATACTGAAAATCGATACATATTATATTCTATCCCCTTCTAATATATGTTGATACATGAAACTCTAATATATATATATATATATATATATATATATATATTTATATATATATAAATATATGATCTAAGGTTAAGATCGGATTCTAACTCTGCCTGATGAGATCTCAGCTATAATAGCTGTTGATTGATAACATCGAAATGCCAGTGTCGCATATTTTGTACATGTCTGTGTAAATAAAAATAATCATATATATATATATATATATATATATATATATATATATATATATATATATATCATATTAAATTATTTTTAAAAAATAGTTTGACCTACGTACGACGTCGTTTCAAGCTTACGTCTTTCATCAGCGCAAAGAAATAAAATATCGGACGGTCATAGGGCGCGAACCCCGTTCACAGAGACACCTTGAATCTGTAAGCGTATCTGTACCTAGTCCTATTATGTCACGAGAGATTGTCACGTGGTAACGGAGAAATTAAGTGATATTTACACTGAAAGCGGCGAGTGTTGACACCTAAACATTCTCTCTCTCTCGCTCTCTCTCTCTCTCTCTCTCTCTCTCTCTATATATATATATATATATATATATATATATATATATATATATATATAGTCTAAAGAAGCTTTGAGTCATTAAAAAAAAAAAATTAAAAAAAATATATATATAAAAATAAAAAATGTAAAATGCAGTTTAAATTCCCAGACAAACTAACTAAATCCAAGATATTGCAGACTTAACATTCGTTGGAAAATTAATAAATTAAAAAATTTAAGTAAAAAAAAAAAAAGGGGGGGGTTAATTATCTAAGAGTGAAACAAAAACAGGAGACCTTAAGCGTCTATATATATATATATATATATATATATATATATATATATATATATATATATATATAAAGTTGAATAAGAATTTAAAGATAAATGATGTATCCTTAAAGAATGATCTATCGTAATAATAGAAAGCTCAATTTATTGTATAGAGCAATAAATTCAGAACATGAACGATGAAAATAAAAGTTGTGCAATTACAACATTTATTTAAAAGTGCGAAGTTCAAAATTACTGATTGCTATGGAATACTCAGTCTTTCAGGAACAACATCTGAACTTCTGAGTACCTTGAGTATTCCTTTTCCAAATTCCGTTACCTTAATGGCATTTTTGCTGACATTGACTGTCCTAATATTAGAATCTTTTTAGCCAAAACGGTTTTGTATATTCATATGCATTAATTTTCAAAGTTTAAAGTAACCGATAATACTTACATTACAGATGTATACCCTCTAATCAAAAGAATTGATCTTTGAAAATACATAGACAAAGTCCGGTTTATTTTATAGTCCAAGAACCATTTTTTTATTAATTTTTTATCTTTATTTTATTTTTTATTCTTTAAATTTCCAAAAAAAAAAACATTTCTGTGAGATATATTTTTTACGGTCCATTTCTTTTAGCTGTGAGCCAAACAACATTTTTATGTCAATATTTTCTCTACAACACTACAAAATCATCAGTAAAATTCACAAAGAATAAAAAGTTCTTGGATTGAAATGTCTTTAAAAAATCCTACATTATACAGTGAGTCATTTTGGGGCGAAAACAAATAAAAACAACAAAGAAAAGAACAAACTCACATGTGGGGAAAACTCACAAGTACGCCATTTTGAATTGTTCAGTTCAGAGCTAGCACATCCTAAAAGTTGTGCGGACATTTATAAATTTTAATAGAGTAATAATCCTTAAAGTTAATTGTGAAGCATTAATACTCATATTACCTCCCTACATTAATTGTATGCCTATGTGGGTGTATTTGATCCTCTATATTTAGCATTTATTTGGCATTATATTTTGAATAATAATTGCATAATTGGTTCTTACTCCTTCCTTAAATGATCTTAGTTTTTTTAGTTATAATTACTTCACTTTAGTTCAAATCTAAAAAAATGTCCGCTGATGTTCTCATGATCTGACTGTCTTACCATTTCTTTATCCATAGGCTAGGTTTAAGCAATGTAGCTTCACTTATCTTTTGTTGTATGTGATGTGTTCTATATTAAAAGGTTTTATATATGTTCCGTCGTGTACTATTGGGTTTAGTTTCTATTGGCTACATGATCTTATAATATTTCTATACCTTAGATATTTTCATATTTATGTTGATGAAATGCTTAGTGCCACTTGCGACTATATGGGTCTCTAACGGAATAAGACATATGCGGTTCTATGTAAACAGTTCTGAATCACTTCCTGTCTTTTATTTAATACATTTTTCTTTAGACATAACTATATTGTAGGATTCCAAAATACAGAGGTTACATCTCTTAGATTTGTTAGGTTTGTATTCCCTGCTCTACCTAATATAGACCATTTTAAGCTGTATTGTATATTTTTACTATTTAGTTCTCGTACATGTTTAGTTAAAGTTGGAGGGACTTTCTTGTAATTTGTATTACGTTCTTTGAAAGAGTGTATATGGTTTCTAAACCTGTCCTTGAAATGACATACCGTCGACCCAATGTATGTTCTATATCTGTTTTCTTCTATGACGTTACATTTATACACTAAATCTGAAGTCAAACATCTCCCCTGTAAAGGGCACTCATTGAGATGTTTACAGTTACATTGGGAGTTATTATTCTGGTTCTTGACTGTACTAGTATGTAAGTTATTATTCTTGTTGAATTTTTGCGTTATTTGAACTTACTATAGTTGATGTTAAGTTCATCAATGTTGAAAAGGATAGCTTTACTGTATTTTTATTTATAATTTTACTTAGTCTACTATCCCTAGGAAAATTTTACTCGATAAATTAGGTGTATTAGTAAGAATAAGAAGGATTGAACCAGAGGGAGTTTCTACGTCTATTATTTGGCCATGTTGTAAGATATTACGTGAGGTGTGTTCCTATTTGTATTAGTATCCTCATTATGATTTTACGAGCTTGCTTTCATATAGTTTATTTTCCCAGTATATCGAGATCTAGCCAACGTTTCATTATAATATTTTTTTCATTTTTATTGAATAGTGGCTCGTTTTTTATTCTTTTAGAAATACTAGAGATTATGGCTTTCTTAATTTGTCAGTTCTACTGAATTTATGGAGAAAATTCTAAGTCACTGTTTATGCTGAAAATCTATGAATTTGTGAAAACGCCGAATATATATATATATATATATATATGTATATATATATATATATATATATATATATATATATATATATATATATATGTGTGTGTGTGTATAGTGAGTTTAATAACAAGCAGTGCAAATAGCTTCAGTTTGTTGATCACTTTCACTGCTCGTATAAATTAGCCGCCGACTCGCTATTTACAAAGTTGAATTCCTCTTTAATTATTAGCTAATTCCCTATGGCCGAGGGGTTAACGCTCTTGACTGCGAATCAGTGACTATTTGTGATCGGAGTTCGAGAATTAACTTCCTGCACTGAATATTCTGTTAGCATGAAACATCGATGTCTGTAGGTAATATATAATTAATATTTATTTATAAATATTATATATATATGTACATACATATATATGCATATATATATATATATATATATATATATAGGAGCAAAATTTACAATATGTAAATCTAGTATATATTGCTGTCATAATAATACCTAACACTATTATCGTTATCTTTTCATAAACTTTTACCCATATG
Organism: Sepiola atlantica; assembly: GCA_963556195.1. Lineage (NCBI taxonomy): Eukaryota > Metazoa > Mollusca > Cephalopoda > Sepiida > Sepiolidae > Sepiola > Sepiola atlantica. The sequence continues at coordinate 5,461,646 of OY744521.1, forward strand.
AGTAATCAGGAAAGCAAACGTCAAAGGGTGTGTGATTAGGTTAATGCACTTGTCACACTAAAAGAGATTTCAAAAATAGTTAGAGTGTCCGTAAAGTATGTTTATTATGTAAAGAATAGACTGACTATGACCAACACAATTACGAGGAAGTCTGGAAGTAGAAGAATCCACAGAAATATTACCAAAGCTTTTATTAAAGCTTTCAAATCCAAAATCCGAAATTATCCAGCTAAATCCATGAAAAAAAATAGCAGTTAAACTTAAGTTGAGGTAGACAACACGACAATTAGAAATGCAGTAAGATATGATAAGTTAAAATCTTACAAAAAGACACCAAAACACTTTTTGATAACAGTTCTGAAGGAAAATGTAATGACATATTCATCGCAAAATCGACAGCTGACGTTAAGGGGACATTCAGAACAAAGCATGTTGCTCAAGTTATGGTTTTTGGTGCTGTTGATTCCGATGTAACGAAAATGCCTATGAAATTCTACAACGCTGATGAAAAGATCAATGTAAATACTTACTATAAGTGTTCTAGATACCAGGTATTGCTATGGTTTAAAGCTAACTACACAGATGGTAATTACTCATGGACACAGGATAGTGCTCCAGCCTACACACTTAGAAAAATACATAATTTCTGCAAATCTAAATTTAGTAATTTTTTAGTTAATTAATTATGTTATGTTAATGGCCGCCTTCTAGTCTAGATCTTAACATTCTGGGTTATGCTATTTGGGGCTTTTTAGAACATACTAGGAATAGAACATTACACAGCAATGTTGACTCTCTGAAAAATACTATTGAACAACAATGAGAATATTCAAGGAACACTTGCGCAAGTTCAGGAGGCATGTGAAGGCAGTTATTGAAACAGAAAGAAGACACACATTAAAAAACTATTTTCTATTATATTAATTTACTTTTGAAAATAAATTCTCATGACTATCAATAAACTAATTGGTCATACACTGCCTTTCAATCCTAACCTAAAAATAGTGTAAATTTGCTTCCCACCCTATATATATATATACAAACTCATACAAGCACGGAGACCGAATGTCATAATAATCGACAAGAAGAAAACATCTTGACAAATCGTAGACTTTGCCGTTCCAGCAGACCACAGAGTGCAAACCAAGGAGACGGAAAAAACGAAGCAAATACACGGAACTGGCCAGAGAACTGAAACAATATGGCGTGTGAAGAAAGTCAAAATAATATCAATAATTGTAAGAGCATAAAGAAGAGTCCCAAAAAATCTGGAGAAAAAACCGGACGAAATTGGAATCAAAGAGATTACTGAGACCATACAAAGGACGTCAGTGATCAAAACAGCTGCAATATTAAAGAAAATCCTCGAATGCGGAAACCAACCTGCAAAAATTACAAATTGTAACAAGCCACATGGAAGTTACAATAAGAAAAAAGCAAAACCACAGGAAGAACACCACATAACGAACCAAGGAACAGAAACTGCAAGAAACCTCATAAACTGCCCCATAAAAAAAAAACTGATGGCATTAGCCTCGGCGTATACCCCCCAAAATAGTCGTGAATGGTCGAGGAGGATGGGAATACCGAAGAGGGAGAGCACTAACCAGACCTCCACTGGAAGAGTACGGAAAGTACTGGGATCTTTGGAAGACTTATTGCTTCCCAAATCCTTGAGGAGACTAATGGTCTTTACCAGCGAGAAATCAATGGTAGACAGCTGTTGCTATAGCGCAAGATCATTTATGTCGAAAAGAGGTGAATATTACTGGAAATCTGGGGAGGCTTATTCTCACTCAGACTCCAAGGAACACCACCGGTTGTTGTCGCTGAGCAATCACAGATGCTGACTTGTGTGATAACTCATAATGAGTAAAAAAAAAAAATAATAATAATACCTGATACTGCACAAAATTGGCGTGAATGGCCAAGAACAATGGAAAGACGCACTTACCAGAACTCCACGGGAAGGGTGCGATAGTACTTGAAACTTAGGGAGACTTATTGTCACTCAAATTCAAGAAAATAACAATAGTCTGTGCAAGCAAAAAATCAATGGTAAACGGATGTTGCTATAACGCAATATAATGTGCAATGTTTATCAAAAGAGGTGAAGAGTGCTGGAAATCTAGAGAGATTTGTTGTCACTGGTTTTTGTCAATGAGCAATCATTTATAATGTCTTGTGTGAAGACCTCTAGTGAGTAAAATAATAATAACAACAATAATAAAATAATAAGAAATAGTAATAACCCAAATAGAAATAATAAAGATAGAAATGGAGAAAGATGTAACTGTAAAAAACGTGTTCATTGCCCTCTACACAATAACTGTTTAGCGAGAAGCATGATATAATAAGCTACAATATATCCCAATAGCAACTCGAATAACAAAAATACTATATAAGAGAAACTGTATAGGAATTAAAAACAATATATTATTATCACGATGCATTTTTCAGTGTTCGCTCTGCTTCGAAAATTTTACATCAACGTATTACATTTCCTTTAAACTTAATTATATATTTTAAATTACTCATTTATTAACATTTACGTTACTATACTAAATAATTTAAAAAATACCATAATTACATCGTACTATTTTGATTTCTAAAATCGTGAATATCAATAAATTCTACAGTAAATGAATAATGCGGATGGGCATTTTCATAATAATGGCTATCTAATTTTTGTCTCTTTATATTTTTACTTTTCTTATCCCCTCTTTATTTACTTGCCATGTATAGGAAGTTTATTAATGATAAGAGTTAATGACGAAATTGAAATGAATACGATAAAATTAAGTTAAAGATAATTTTTTTTTACATTGACAGAATTACGAAAATTAAAGAAATTAAATATAAAAACATAGAATATGAGAAAAGAGTAGGAAAAAGCTGAATTATTTGGTAGAGCAGGAATTTATGAGAAGTGATAATGAACAAAGTGGCAGATTACTGATTAGAAGTTTGAATAGGAAGGTTAGGGTTAGGGTTAGGGTTAGCATAGGATTAGGGTTAGGGTAAGGGTTAGAGTTAGAATAGGAAGGTAGGGAGTTCAAAAAGATCAGGGATTAGGGTTAGGGTTATTGTTAGTGTTAGGGTTAGGGTTAGAATAGGAAGGTAGGGAGTTCAAAAAGATCAGGGATTAGGGTTACGGTGAGGGTTAAGGTTAGAGTTAGGGTTAGGGTTAGGATTAGGGTTAGGGTTAGGGTTAGCATAGGGTTAGGGTTAGGGTTAGAATAGGGTTAGGGTTAGGGTTATAATAAGAAGGTAGGGAGTTCAAAAAGATCAGGATTAGGTTAGGGTTACGGTGAGGGTTAAGGTTAGAGTTAGGGTTGGGGTTAGGATTAGGGTTAGGGTTAGGGTTAGCATAGGAAATTAAGGAATTCAAAAAGATAGAGGATAGGAAGTGTGAGTTTAGAAATGGACTGATGTTGAGTTAAGGAAAATAATTCCATTTTGTTCTTTTATGGGGGATATTTTCATTTTGTTCTATTTGAGGCATATATATATATATATATATATATATATATATATATATATATATATATATATATATATAAGTGTTAGGTTACACGCACACCAACTCACAGGCATGCATACACACATTCTAATACGTACGCACACACTTCCATAGTCCTACCAGGCCCCAGGAATATTGTCATTATGTTCCGGAGGTTTGACTGTATGTATTGGTCTAGAATGACTACTTACTGTCGTTTCAGATCTACGTGATAAATAAGTATTATCTGGGCACGTCATGACAACTTTAGATCTGTGTTTAGACGAGTTACTGGCGAAGAAATAGTTTGTACGATGCTACGTTTTTCAGTAGTGCACAGGATATATTTTTTAGTATGTAGAGTGTATGAAACTTGGTGCTTCAATATTTTCCATTCGGTCACGTATGGAATATTTTGGTCTTTTAAATTACGGGCGTCATTGATCTTTATTAGAATGATTTAAGGTGTTTTGTATAGGTAAACCTGTGTTTAAATGTCTCTTGTCTTAGTCTGAGGTATATTTAAGTAGTGACTTGTTTATCTACGCATTTTTGGCAGTTGTCTGTGTGTATGTGCGTATGTGCGTATGTGCGTTTATAATATTGTTTCCGTAGTTGTATAAGGTTCTTAGAAGAGATGTCCAACAATCCTACCCGCATTATCTTAAAGACAACAGAATGATGTTTACACTGTGTCCTCGAGCCAAACTAATATTTATTTATTTATTTTGGATATGTTTCTATTCATGGGTGGTTAAGTGCTTTTTATTTTTCTCTAAATATATGCATATGTATATTCATAAATTAATTGTAAAATCGATTCATACAGCCCAAACTGCGCAATAAATAAAGAATATTGAATATACATTCATATGAATCGCTGCAACAAAATATAAATATTATTATTTGTAATAATAAGGATACTACTACTACTACTACTACTACTAATAATAATAATAATAATAATAATAATAATAATAATAATAATAATAATAATAATAATAATAATAATAATAGAAAATAAACAAACGAATAAATAAGATAGGAAGCAAAAAAAGACTCTTGAGTTGTGTAAAGGTCAGAGCTATAGTGGCTAAGTGCTGTATGTTTCGCTCTTGTTCTGAAAATGTAAACGAACTCGAAGGCCAAAGGCGAGAAAAAAGTTGGAAGAAATGGCGAGGGAGAGGAAGGTTTTCGTGGCGGCAGATTTTATTCGTTCGTCATTCATTTTTTTGTTTTTTATTATTTTAATATTGTTATTTTTATGTCTTTTTTTATAGCATATTGCGTCTCGGATCGCAATTTAAGAGAAACTTGTTCATTTTTTCTTCTTCTGCTGTCACTGGTGGTGATGAAGAAGAACAAGAAGAAGAGGAAGTGGATGGAGAGGAAAGATGTAAAGATGGAGAAGAGAACGAAGTAGAAGAACGAGAAGAGGATGCTAAAGTGGGGAAATGAGGGGTGTAATAGGGGTGGATAGTAGAAAGAGAAGAAAGGATGAAAAAGTAGTAGAAATAAAGAGAAAGTGGGTTGAAAAGGATGACGAAAGAAGATGAGAGGTGCAAATATAGAAGAGAAGAAAAGGGAGATGATTAGGAGAAAAGTTGAAGAAAGATGGAGAATTTTTT
>OY744521.1:5471775-5481775 GCA_963556195.1 Sepiola atlantica
TACTTAATCCCCCTTTTTATTTTATTTACTTACTATTATATATTTTATTTTTTTATGAATTTTCCAACGAATGTTAAGTCTGCACTATTTTGGATTTAGTTAGTTTCTGTGGGAATTTAAACTGCATTTTCCTTCTTTTTTTGTCTTTTTGCTTAAAACAACTCAAAGCTTCTTTAGACTATATATATATATATATATATATATATATATATATATATATATATATATATATATATATATATATATAGTTATCTGGGTCTATCTCGAAGACCATAGGAGGAATTTGTGAACAAATAAAGAAATAAATGAACCAGGAGACAAGGAGTACATTTATATGCACAAAGAGATGCCAAAGTTCCGGCCCATACACAATCTATTATAGTAATTTATGTTTACTATTTATATCATGTAATCATGTAATCTTTATTTATAATTTTATTTACTTTCCCGCTTAGATAACATAGCATTAGAAATGTTGAGATATACGCAGTTTCTAACAAGATTGATTATCTGTGCATATATTTCGATATTAGGTGACTAAAAAGTGAGTCATGGGTTTACTTTCGACGGCCTCGCAACTCTCGCTTCCTTTATTTTGTCCTTTAATCTTAACATTCCATGAGCGATGTTTCTGACAAAGGGGGAATAATTGCTGTTTTCTGAGTCAGGATCTATGCACCCAACACTTATTGTTGGCTCGTTTTTCACCTTAAAGTCGTTATATTTTTCACCTTGAAGTAGTTATATATTTTTTTATTTCCTTACATCAAGTGGCTTCCTGCCTTGTCTGGAATTAAACACATTTCTAGAGAAAATGGATTGTACTTCAAAGGCGGTTTTTATAGCGACCAAATCTCTGGATGTGATTTCTTGATATTTTTTTTTCTTGGGGGCCGCATCTTAAAACAGTGGTTTATGCTAGAAGGCAAGAACTTTACAAATAATAGCGGGTATCGTTATGGGAGTCTATTTCCCAAACTCCATGAGGAATTCGTGGAAACTAACGACAAAAAGGGCAAATTTATAAAATTGACATATTTTTTCTCAGACGAAAATATGACGTGTTTGAATTTTTTATTGGAAAATATTATTCTGAGACAAAGTCAATACGAAAACACAGGTTTTGTTTACATTTGTAAGGCCGTGTAAGGGCATATACGGTGTCATGTTAAAACTGTTCCTTTTAGTTGCTAAAATAATCAAACATTGATAGTTCTAGGAGGTGCACCCTCCCAGGCTTTGCCTCCCCTCTTTGGGGAGGAGTAAGTTTATTGCTTACTGCCTGCCCCCCCCCCCTACCGGGGAATGCCGACGGGGCTGCCCAGGCAATTTTTAAACAGCCAGAGTGCTCAAATTCTCGAGCGTGGTTCTTTCGCACTTTCCCGACCTTGTGTCACATCTTACTTTGTGGGAGGAAGATAAATAGTATTGATATATCCATGGTCTTTTACAAGGTCTGGCGTGAAGGTCCTCTCATAAAAATTAATTTGTACGTTATTACTGGACGAATATTAAATATAATCAGATCATTCTTAGATAAAAGAAAGATCCAGGTCGTCCTCGATGGCCATACATTTACCTGGTATTTTGGCTAGGAAGAAAGTGTAGTACCTGTTTCGATGGACACTGCACCTATAGACCGGTGTCGTCTTGTCCTTCGGGGCTTCATTCTGCCGGTCTGTGGGTTTGTCGTGTGCAGTTCTAAAAGGTCCACCCTCCCAGGCTTTGCCTCCCCTCTTTGGGGAGGAGTAAGTTTATTGCTTACTGCCCGATGCGCCCCTACCGGAGAATGCCGACGGGGCTGCTCAGGCAATTTTTAATGGCCAGAGTGCTCACTTTCTCGGGCGCTGGCTTTTTAATTCCCACTTTCCCGACCCGACCGTGGGTCACATCTTACTTGTGGGAGTAAGATAAAACTGGCCTTGTGTCTAACCTCCTGGGGAGGAGGTAAATAAACATACGTTTAAACAACATCACATTAATGCGGGTGCTTCCTAGAGGTCGATACTTGGACCTTTATTATTTCTGATCGTTATAAACGACATCCCTGATGCAATCGCGTTAGAGATGGATATATTTGCTGATGACACCACGCTCTATGTTCGACGTGAGGACAAACATATCCAAGGCAATTACTGAATCCCTTGAAAATGATCTCAAATTTTTAGTAGAATGCGGGCAAAATAGATGGTTACATTCAATGCTACTAAGACAAATCTTCTTTTCTTTAAAAATCATGAGAAACTTTTCCAACCACTGATTGCCATTGTTGATAGCATTCTTCCCGAGAATCCAACGTTTAAACAACTCTACACATCTGGATCCTAATTAAAGTATAAGCTTCAATATGCCTGTTTGGTGTGAATAAAAGAAAGAATAATAACTGGGGTGCTAAACATGTATTTGGTCCAAAAGCGGTAACTAACGCATTCTGTATAAATCGGATAAGCGTGGCAGACCACGGTCTGTCATTCTATATGCCAACACGTACACCATCAAAGACGGCCATTCAAACTAATAATCAACAATCAAGTGGTGTTAACATCGATAAAATATAAACAAGAGGAAGAATCCAAAACGTTTCTCGAAGACATGATTAACTCGTTCATATGAAAATCCGTCATCGCTGGAAAGAAAACTTGATCGTAGCTGAAACAGAGCTGATTGCTGTTTTTCACAGCGATAATTACTGCCGTATCCGCAATTGTCTTGTGTTGTTTGGTTATGGAGACAAGGAGTTAATTGAATGGCCATTTATGCAAATGAAACACCTGATCTTCTTGCCGTTTGGGTTCTCGTTCAGCGTCCTTTCAACAATTGAAGGTAGAAATTTGAAAAGAAAATGGCGACGCCAAAAAGCGGGAAACAGAATATAATTTGTCTTTCTTCGTCTTAAGTCACGCATAATGTCTATAATGTCTTACCGATGCCAATGATATAATATCAAGATGGCGACTGTTGTGATGAAGATACAACGTACAATAAAAAACATAAGAGATAGAAGACAACAGATGCGAAAAGTACACATACAATCAAGGAACATATCAAGATTAAAAAGAAAGAAAGCATAAGTGTTCAATAAGAAAAACAGAAAGTCAAAAGAACAGAAGAAATTTGGAGAGTTCCCATGAAAGATTGAAACTGCAAGAGTAGACAAGAAATAAAAGAAAATTCGGTACTTCTATCGATCCTGACCCAATTTCTGTGAACTTCGCGTCAGCAGCGTTTGGGCAGTCTACGTAAACACCCGAGAGATGACGAGCCGATTATTAGCAGCCGATACGTTGCTGCCTCAATTTTGTTCAGTTTTATTTTCGGTGTTTTTTTTTTTACTTTGGGACCCGCGCTAACTTTGACCCCGTCGTTAGGGTTAGGGGTTAATCAATATGAATAATGCTTTGAAAAATTGTCTGCTGGTTACTGAACGCTGATTGGCTAATCCCTCGGCATCTCTCCACCATTAGGCTCGTCATCTTTCGGGTGTTTACGTAGCATGCGCGAACGCTGCCGACGCGAAGTTCACGGAAATTGGGTCAGGATCGATAGAAGTACCGAAAATTCGAAATTACTATAGAAAATGTACACAGAACGAAAGAATTTGTAGAACTATAATGGAAATAATTAAAGTGAACAAGATGTATACGAAAGAAAAAAATACAATAGTTCACAAAAAAGAAAGTGAACAAAGAAAATGTCAACTTCATAAAAAAGTTAAAAACTACTCTATAAAAAATGAAGCGTAAATGTATAAAAAGAAAAGGGTACCACATTTCACAAGAAAAATGATGTGCAAAAATGTAGAAAAATTCAAAGGATATGCAAATATTACAATTAAAAAAGAAATTGCAAGATTTCTCATTCAATAAATATAGCAAAAAGGGAATGAGAAAGTGCTACGGCTATAGGAAAAAATGTTGCAAATATTAACGAGAAAAACATTGCAAATGTTCAAACGAAAACAATGACGAAAGTGAAATATTTAAAAAATAAAGAATGTGACAGAGTACAGGAAAAAAGAAATTCACGGGATAAAAACTACGAAATTCAACAAGAAACAACAAAAAATGTTGAAACGTTTAAGAAAAAGACAAACAAAGAAAGAGAAACATTTTATATGATTAAATTCAAATTTACAAAAATGGAAATTTCAAAAGCGAAAAATAAACAAATAATGCGAAATAAAGTTGGAAATTACACAGGATAAAAGATAGATAGAAGAAAAGATGAAAGTTCACAAGAAAACACGACAAATGTTTAAAATGTAAAAAAGGAAAGTATAAATTTCGCGAAAATGTGCAGGATTCCACCAGGAAGAAAAAATACAATAAGTTACCATAGAATGAAAATGTAAACAAAAAAAAAAGTATTTTTTTTAAATACACAAAAACAGAATGAACGAGGAAAAAGCAAATACAAAGATTCGCAAAAACGACAAAAGTTAAAATGTACAAAGATTCACAAAACAGTAAAAATAAAATCAGTAAATTTTGACAAAGGAAAGCAAAACAGGTAGAAAGTACAAAAGTTGAAAACAAGAATAAAAAAATGAAATCAGCAAATTTTGACAAAGGGAAGCAAAACAGGTAGAAAATACGAAAGCTGAAAACAAGAATGAAAAATGAAATCAGCAAATTTTGACAAAGGGAAGCAAAACAGGTAGAAAGTACGAAAGTTGAAAACAAGAATGAAAATGGAAATGTTAAATTTAACAGAGGAAGGATAAAGCAAAATATTTAAGAAAATAGGAAGACAAGAAAAAGAATTACAAAAGTTTACGATACAAAATAAAAAAAGAACACATTATAGATAAAGAGAATGGTAGAGAGTAAGACGTTTCAAAGAAGCAGCACATATGTTGGGCGACAATTACCTCCTAACTAGGCTTAGTGTAAAATGTAATACGCTCCTAAAAGTTATACTATATAGGTTCCTTCAAGGACCCGTGGTGCACCGGATAAAAGTGCTAAATAATAATCAGTTCATGGTTACAGTCTTGTGGAAGTTGAAGATTCAATTCTCAGTACAGGGGATATTAAGAATGAAATTACGGATTATTTAAGACTTCTACCCGGTCATGGCTGATGGAACGAAAGCAAGCTAACCTCGTGCATTTAATAAATTTCGTACAGATTCCCGAATTCGAGAAGACGCAGCTGAAAAAGTTTGGATATTGCATCGGCCGAAACGTTGTGAGAATAGGATCCAAGATGCGAACAGTAGTTCGAATGATCTAAATGATGTTAAGGGTAAGTACAAACGGTGAGAGGAAGAAGGAAAAACAAAAAGCAAAAAACAAAAAACAAAGAACAAAACACAAAAAACAAAAAGCAAAAAGCAAAAAACAAAAAACAAAAAAACAACAAAAAAAACACAAAAAGCAAAAAACAAAAAACAAAAAGCAAAAAGCAAAACACAAAAAACAAAAAACAAAAAGCAAAAGACAAAAACTCATGCAAAAGAAAGAATAGAAGTATAAAAGTTTTCAAAACGTACGAACAAACGCGAAAAATTCGCCAAAAAGAAAAGAAAAAAATAAAGAAAGAAAAAATCTAAACAAGAGAGAAAGACAAAAAAGTAAGAAAGCAAAAAATTACAAAACTAGAAAAAAAAGAGAGGAAAGGCAAATATTCACAAGAAAGAAACAAAAAAAGAAAGTGCAAATGTTTGCAAGAAACGAAGAAATTACAAAGAAAGAAGATGAGATGGTTCACAAGAAAAAAAGGGAAGACAATTAAAGTAGTTACAATAGTCCATGATGTAAAAACAAATGAAGTACAAAAGTTTACGAGTGAGATAAAAGAAAGAAATAACAGAGAAAGAACGTACAAAAATCAACAAGAAAGAAAAAAAGAAAAAGAATGTACAAAAATGTCGGAAAACTGAAAAGGAAAGAAATCGGAAGGAAATACAAACGTTCACAAGATAAGAGGAGCGAAAATTTCGCATGAAAGGAGAGCAAAGAAAAGAAAGAGATTACTAATGATCACAGGGACAAAACAAAAAGAGATAACTAAAAGCGAAGATGAATATATTATAAATAAGATAGTGGGGGAGAGTAAAAAAGGCGGAAGAAATGTAGGAAAATGCATAAGATAAACATAGATACCAAGAAAGAAACATTAATGAGAAAAAAGAAGAAATTAGCGGGAAAGAAAAGAAAAGAAGCAGACAAGCAAATACTCAAGGAAATGGGCAATTACAGAAACTGTAGATACTCAACAAAAAAATAATGAAAAGCAATGGAAATAAAAATGATACAGAATTACAAGAATCAGATTATACCTGCCAGATTCCATTGAATCAAGTGCATTCATTGTCTCCGTTAGTGTTGACATATCTTAATATCACCAAAGAAGAATTAATTACAACACGAGAAAGCATTGAGGAGAAAACGGTAGTGTGACGATCGTGATGTCCAATTATTTGAGCACGACTGTCCTGACGTTGATCTGTGATGGACACGCGTTGCGAGATCTCTATGTTCGAGTCAACAGAACACTCGTGTCAAGAATAACATGACTGGCTTCATGTTTCAAACACTGACGAAAGGAGAAAATGATCAGTTCTAAAAAAACTGTCGTCTCTTTTATATATCCAATCTCTCTCTGTGTGGTTGTTTCTTTGTAACGTATAAGCTCAAATGAACAACATAATCACGTTGACACATTGGTAACCACCAGTTGAGCAACGTTGCGCCAGGTCAGTACTAAATGGGTGACCATTTGGAAATATTAGATTCTAAAGGTAAGAGGCTCTAAGCTTATATCTGCATGTTTCATTTGTTACGTATAAGCTCAAATGAACAACATAATCACGTTGACACATTGGTAACCACCAGTTGAGCAACGTTGCGCCAGGTCAGTACTAAATGGGTGACCATTTGGAAATACCAGATTCTGAAGTTAAGATGGCTCTAAGATTATCTCTTCATTCTTTCTAGTCGTCTTGGAGTTTTTCTTGCACCTAGATTCAATCAAAAACACAAATTAATTAGTGCATGCTGATTTACTGTTTATAAAATTTTTATATATAGACTGGAAGCCCAAGACTCGAGTTTCACCCTCCTTTGGGCTGATCTGTTTTCTAAGACACATCTCAACCCAGGATTCGAAACTCAGGGCGACACTCTATCAACTGAGTTATCGTGCCGCACACAGGAAATACAAATGACTGAAACGGCCTTAAAAAGGGCGAAACTCGAGTCAAGAGTTTCTGCTCTATGGCTGTTGTGGTTTTTGGTTACTTCACTGGATTTCTGATTGTGTAAATAAATATAATTCACTTACATCCTTAGTCTAGTAGGCATGAAGTATCTATTATATTTGATATGACTAAAGTATGTTAAAAAGCTTCATATAAAATAATTGGTTCAGGATAGTCGACTTTTTAATGATGTTTTTATTGATCATATTGGACGCCATATTTGAACAAGCAGAGTTTGAATTACCTACAAGGCATCATCCTCGAGTGTCTTCGGTAACTCTGTACAAGGGTTTGTCAGGACAACCTGACATGAGGATACTTCACTCTAAAAATAAAACCTGACTAAATATTCAAAATAACATAGTATTCGAAGCCCAAATACGATCCTCTCAACAGGGCTATAAACTCGCATATACAAGGTATTCTGCATTTTCTACCAGTAAGGTTACCCCGAGTAACAGAGCTTGATACTCCACCAGACTAGATGAATTCTTGTCCTTGAATCCGGTAAGAGCAAGAAAAAACAATAATGAAATACTATAACATAGTTAAATGGTCAATGTGAGAGAAGATAATTAATGTTCTTGACCTCTTTACTAACTCAACGTTTAGCAGGTAAATGAGAACTTTAATAGAATATTGGAATATCTATGTATCTCATATTGAGATCAAGTGTTAACCCCAGGAGATGGACCCTTGAATAGTGAGAACTTCGACTGAAGTAAAATGAAACAAAAAGAAAAGGGGGGTTTGAATTATTTACTAGACAACATCCTCGAGTGTCTTCGGTCTCTCTGTACAAAGGTTTGTCATTTTCACCTGATATGAGGATACTTCACCCTACAAGTAAACCCTGACCAAATATTCAAAATAACATAGTATTCGAAGCCCAAATAAGATGCCCTCGACAGGGCTATAAACTGGCTCATACGAGGAATAGTGCAGCTCCAATTAATGTTACCTCAAGTAACAGCACTTAGCTGGATGCTCCACCAGACTAGATGAATTCTTGTCTTGGAATCCGGTAATACCAAGAGACCAAAAGAAAGATATACAATTACATAGTTAACTGGTCAATTGGGGAGGGCAAAATTAATGTTTCTAACTTCTTTAGTAACTCAACGGTTGACAGGTAAATATGAACATTATTGGAAAATTCGAATATCTATTATCTCATATAGAGATCAAGTGTTGATTTCTGAGAACTTCGACTGAAGTAAAATTAAACAAAAAGAAGTAAACAATGAACATTTGGTAAATTTCGATATAACATCAGGTTGATATTCTGCAGAACAACAACTTTTTAACGATCACTTCTGGGTTAACTCTTAATGTCCGTGAAATATGCGAGAATTATTCTAACTTTCGCAGTGAATCACATCAATGACACGATTTGTTTGTGTACAATATTATTCTGTTTAAACAACTTTTCTCATACAAGTGGAAACAAATTTTATTAATAGATTTCTTTCATCCGATGGAAAGAGAACATTTGTAAACACGTTTCCAGTCATTTTCTTTGTGTGTGAAATCTGTCGTCATCTATACAAATATGAGAGATGTGTGTCTGTCTGTTTGTCTTTTTGTGTGTCCGACAACAACTTTTAGAACTAGTTTTGCTCACAATAAAATGCATTTTTTTCTTAAATTTTTAGTCTGTAATCTACATAATAAAAGTGAACGTACGTGTTTCCGGCTCGTTTCAATGAGCACGTATGCAAATTTATTTTTATGTACAAAGAAAGGGATGATTGATCTCAATCTTAATTAGTACTGATAACAATAAAGAAGTGAATTAATAATCACATATGAAAATGTAATTTTAGGCGCAAAAAAGTGGAGGCTTAATCTTAATAATAACTTATAATAATAATAATAATAATAATAATAATAATAATAATAATAATAATAATAATAATAATAATAATAATAATAATTTTTTTTAATTAATTTTTAAAAATAATTATTTTATTTTTTTATTTATTTTTTTTTTAAATCGTGCCGGCTGACACTATACAAAATATTTGTAGAGGGTCGAGGAGGATGAGAAGACCGAGGAGGGGCAGCACAAACCAGACCTCCACTGAAAAAGTGCAGAGAATGCTGGGACCTTGGGGAGACTTATTGCCACCCAAATCCCAGAGAAGACCAATTGTCCTTACCAGCGAGAAATCAATGGTAAGTGGCTGTTGCGATACCGCATCGTTATCGAAAAGAAGTGAAGAATACTGGAAATCTGGGGAGGCTTGTTGTCACTCAGACTCCAGGAAATACCACTGGTTGTTGTCGGTGAGCGATGATCTGTGTGAGAACTCCTAGTGAGTACAAATAATAATAATAATAATAATAATAATAATAATAATAATAATAATAATAATAATAATAAAGGGAGTTTGGCTAAGATCAAGTGTAGTATCTGTTCCGATGGATACTGCACCCCATACTGGTGTTGTCTTGGCCTTCGGGTCTTGATTCACGCCGGTCAATGGGTCTGTCCTGTGCAGCTCTGGGAGGTCCACCTTCCCAGGCTTTGCCTCCCCTCTTTGGGGAGGAGTAAGTTTATTGCTTGCTGCCTGAGGCCTCCCCCCTACCGGGGAATGCCGACGGGGCTGCCCAGACAATTTTTAAACCCCACTTTCCCGACCCGACCTTGGGTCACATCTTACTTGTGGGAGTAACATAAAAACTGGCCTTGTGCCTAACTCCTGGAGAGGAGTAAATCAATACTCTATTTGTATTAGCAAAGAAGATAATAAAAACAAAGGAGATGATTTCTATCACTTTTAATAGACAAAAA
>OY744521.1:5486775-5501775 GCA_963556195.1 Sepiola atlantica
TATAATATCGGGAACAGCAGTCGCTTCAAACTAAGTGAATCAGCTAAATACGTGTACAAAGGTAATTGCGTTGATCATAATATCAATCATTATCTCGATCATAATCTAGATCATAATCTAAATCATAATCTCGATAATAATCTCGATCATAATTTAAATTATAATCTCGATCATAATCTCGATCATAATCTTGATCAAAATCTTGATCATAATCTCGATAATAATCTCGATCATAATTTAAATTATAATCTCGATCATAATTTAGATCATAATCTCGATCAAAATCTTGATCATAATCTCGATCATAATCTAGATCAAAATCGTGATCATAACTTGATCATGATCTAGATCAAAATCGTGATCATAACTTGATCATAATCTAGATCATAATATCGATCATAATCACGATCATAATCTAGATCATAATCTAGATCATAATCTTGATCATAATCTAAATCATAATCTCGATCATAATCTAGATCATAATCTAGATCATAATCTAAATCATAATCTTGATCATAATCTAGATCATAATCTAAATCATAATCTTGATCATAATCTAGATCATAATATCGATCATAATCACGATCATAATCTAGATCATAATCTAGATCATAATCTTGATCATAAGTTTATCATAATCTCGATCATAATCTCGATCATAATCTAGATCATAATCTCGATCATAATCTTGATAATAATCTAAATCATAATCTCGATCATAATCTAGATCATAATCTAGATCATAATCTAAATCATAATCTTGATCATAATCTTGATCATAATCTAAATCATAATCTCGATAATAATCTCGATCATAATTTAAATTATAATCTCGATCATAATCTCGATCATAATCTTGATCAAAATCTTGATCATAATCTCGATAATAATCTCGATCATAATTTAAATTATAATCTCGATCATAATTTAGATCATAATCTCGATCAAAATCTTGATCATAATCTCGATCATAATCTAGATCAAAATCGTGATCATAACTTGATCATGATCTAGATCAAAATCGTGATCATAACTTGATCATAATCTAGATCATAATATCGATCATAATCACGATCATAATCTAGATCATAATCTAGATCATAATCTTGATCATAATCTAAATCATAATCTCGATCATAATCTAGATCATAATCTAGATCATAATCTAAATCATAATCTTGATCATAATCTAGATCATAATCTAAATCATAATCTTGATCATAATCTAGATCATAATATCGATCATAATCACGATCATAATCTAGATCATAATCTAGATCATAATCTTGATCATAAGTTTATCATAATCTCGATCATAATCTCCATCATAATCTAGATCATAATCTCGATCATAATCTTGATAATAATCTAAATCATAATCTCGATCATAATCTAGATCATAATCTAGATCATAATCTAAATCATAATCTTGATCATAATCTTGATCATAATCTAAATCATAATCTCGATCATAATCTTGATCATAACTTGATCATAATCTTGATCAGTACCATATCAACCGCTGTTATTGACACTTTTTTTCAAATCAACTTATTACGATTCCATATATATATACACATATATAATCAAATAATATATGATGTATATACACATATATATCGAAAGTATTTAATTCGAGAGTGCTCAATACGTGGGTAGAGCTTAGTAGTTGTATATAGCAAGTAAGCTCCAAGGACACATTTGTCAGGCAATTAGACTGATGATTACCCTCAGGAATAAAACTCAACCGTTTTTCTTGGCATTAGTACGATATATGTATGTACTACATATACACGTATATATATATATATATATATATATATATATATATATATATATATATATATATATATATATATATGTAAATTATCCACTCTTTAATAAAAACGAATGCCTATGTATCTGTAAATAAATAAATAAATAAATAAATAAATAAATGTACTTCATTCCGTCACGCATAATGTAGCGAGTAAAACACATGCTATTCCCTAGTCCCTGGATAAAACCATTTCATGTAGATTGAAAGCACAAAGTAACTAGCGAAAATGTTTCGTTTTAAGAGTATCACCGTGTTAAGATACTGTCAAATTAGATGATCTTCGCCGTGTTAAGATACTGTCAAATTAGATGATCTTCTGTTTGTATTTTTCTAACGTAACTACGTTAGAAAAATACAGACAGTGTTTGGTCAAGCTTCTATCGTATTAGTTTTTCTCCCTTCCTCGATCTCAAAAGTGGATAACGACACGGACTGACGATCTGGGTGAGCCAGGTTCGAATCCAGTCGATTCCATAACACCACATTCACTTAAGGATGTTGCAATCATTACGTGGTCCCTCCTGCAAGAATGACGACAACAGAATAAAGTCGGTCAACAAAGTTGTACCATTCTGATTCATATGAATATACATTACCATCATCATCATCATTACCATCATCATCATCATTATCATCATCATCATCATAATCATGCATATTGCTGTACAAAAAGATACTATATTAATTACCTATACTTGTTATTGTTTTTTTTTGTACTATATTTATATATGTATATATATATATGTATATATTTATTATTATTATTCAACGATTGTTTTGATTACAAATAGTTCTCTTAAGGATTATTATTTTATTTCTTGGACAAATGTTTAACAAGTCAATAGAATTCAGAAATGCAAATCATGGTGGGATCTCTTTCTTGGTCATGATGGCAGGTCAGTTTCTTAGAGAGGTTACGGTGGTTAGGTAGCTTACGACCTGGGTGTGCCAAGTTCGAATCCAGTCGATTCCATAATACCACTTTCGCTTAGTGATATTGGCAACCATTAGGTGGTCCCTCCTGCAAGAAATGCCGACAACAGAATCAAACCGATAAACAAAGTTCTACCATTCTGATTGACACGAAATTACCTTACTTATTCGTAACTATTTATGTATATTGCTTACATTTGATAATACAAATGTATATATATATATATATATATATATATATATATATATATATATAGTAGTAAGTTTTTGAACGGCTGTGGGCAATGCAAGTTCCGGGTAAGATGCAAGTTGTAAGGAGCAAAAACAATAACAATAAATCGAATACGAAATATGACTTACTATTTATTTTTCCTTTTTTTTCTAAAATCTTACATAACAGCAAGAGTGTTTTTAGCTGTTCGTGTGATGTCCGGGTTATTAAAAATCACTATATATATATATATATATATATATATAGTCACATTTTTTCGTGACATACTATCACAAAAAAATTCGTATTGTCTTGATACGGAATTTTTTTTTTTAAATGCCACGGAAAAAAAAGAAACAGAAAAAACGTTACTATTTCCCGATAATGATTTTTTACAGTCTTCGACTGTAAAAAATCATTATCGTTGATTTGAATATAAGTTGAATTTAAATACATATATATTTATTAAAAGAAATTATATATGCGTTGTTTGGGGTTCAAAAAAAGTCTTATTCATATTACCCAACGCTTTCAAAAACAAGGACCAACTTTTAATATATTTGCGCGCGACCGCTCTACCTCACAACGAAGATATTTCTTTTAAAAAATCACCGTTGCAAGAACATATGGATGCTTTAGTAATATTATGTCTCGAAAAATAAAAAGAAAAAATGTTACTGTTTCCTGAAGATAACTTTTTTACAGTCGAAACTTAGTTGAATTTAAACTAATAAATATTTATTTAAAAGAAAATATATGCGTTTTTGCGGTTTAAAAATAAAAAAAATGCTTATATATATATATATATATATATATATATATATATATATATAGGTGATAAAAATCGTACATATTTCTAGACAGAGCGTCTTGGTCCGATGGTAAAACGCTGGACTATAGACGTCAATATCAAAGGTTCAATCTCTGTCTAAGTTAGCCATGCTGATGACGGGTGTGAGCCAGAAAACCCGTGTCCATGCATTACTTTTATGTACGTATGAAATAAATTTCAAAATATATATATATAGTAACTATTTTATTTGGATACTATAAATTACCTGGATTATGCCAATCTGGTCATCCCTCCTGGAATTTTGTTACGTTATGATTTTCATTCTTATACATTTTTTCTTCGTCTTCTCATACGTGTTGTCTATATATATATATATATATATATATATATATATATATATATATATATATATATATATGTGTGTGTGTCTGTGTATATATGTATATATATGTATATATGTGTATATATGTGTATATCTGTGTATATATGTATATATATATGTATATATGTTTATATATGTGTATATATGTAAATATATGTATATATATATATATATATATATATATGTATATACGTGTATATATGTGTATATATGTAAATATATATATATATATATATATATCAATATCAATACAAACTGCCATTAGTCTTAAAGCATAGCTCATTAGGTAAAACTAATTCGAGCTCCAGCACTTGACAACGTTTACAATGAGATATTACTTATATTCAGTCAGTGTCGTATGATAGCGAAGGTGTAGGAGCGCCGACTGTCAGCTCGACGGTTAAAGTTTCAATCCCGGCTTAGGGCACTAGCTGGTCTATCCGCACTAAAGAGCTGTGATACAGCGAAACAGTCTGTATGTGGATGACTATATTTATATATAGTTTGTGTTTTTGTTTGTTGTCACCCAAATATGAACCACTGTATAGTGTATGTTTTTTCAAGACACTTTAATCCAAGAACTTTTTACTCTTTGTGAATGTTTCTGATGATTTTGTAATGTTACAGAGACGATATTGACATAAAAATGTTGTTTGGCACAAGACAAATGAAACGGACCGTAAAAATATATCTCACAGAAATATTATATTTGTTGGAAATGTGAAAAAGTACAAATAATGAAATAAAAACATGGTTATTGGAATATAATATGAACCTGAAGTATATTTGCTCTGTTGTCACTAATTGACAATCATCGAGCATTGATATATATCTAAATACATATATTGTAATTAATAATATATATATATATATATATATATTTATTAATAAACGAATATTCATAAATTCAAGATATATATTTATATATTTACACACATGTATTTATAAATAAATATTCATGAATTCAAGATATATATTTATATATACACATATATATATGTAGACATATATATGTAGACATATATATATATATATATATATATATATATATATATATATATATATATTGAATTGATTGCTGCTTTTCGCTTATTACTGAGCTTTATTGGCCGAGCCTATAAGATAAGACATGAGAATATTTCCAGTGAAGAAACCCCGCATTTTAATCACTTATGTAAGACTTCAATTTGAACTCACACATTATATGTATATACACATACATATATATATATATATATATATATATATATATATATATATATATATATATATATATATATATATATATCATAAGTAAAGAAATAAATGTGTAGAAGATCGCACCTGATGATGACAAACAGGAGTGGTAAAAAGGGATGAAGCGAATGTTTCTGTTAATCAGTGCTAATATTGTTATAAGTTATGGATGGAATACACTTAAGTCAAATTGATTGATATCATTATAAATATAGGCTTCACAAACAGAATATTTGAGGTGTGTGGCTGCACACGTATATTCGCTTTCACGGTCGAATTCAGCTATGTATTTATTTTCACATACTATGTACACAAATACTCTTTCTCTCTCTTCTTTCTCTCCTTCTATCTGCACACATACACACACACACACATATATATATATATATATATATATATATATATATATATATATATATATATATATATATATATATAAATTTAAACAAACATACGTAACACTCATAGTAATAACGCGTCCAAACGAGAGTGGCATGTCACTTCACATTTCCGAAACAGATGACAACAGAAGCTGAAGAGGGCCGGATGGATGAGTCCTTCTGTATTTGAAACCGGCGGTACGAATGTTGTACTAATTTGTTGTATCAAAATAAATAAATATTACGCTCTTAATTTTTAATTTTTAACTTTAATTCTTAATTAATCGAGCACTCTGATGGGATTTTTCCTGCTACATTACAACGAAGTTATATATATATATATATATATATATATATATATATATATATATATATATATATATGTATATATATATATATATATATATATATATATATATAGAGAGAGAGAGAGAGAGAGAGAGATTACAAGGAATTATATATATATATATGTAATTCTTTGTAATATATATATATATATATATATATATATATATATATATATATATAGGCCAACATTGTTAAAAATAACAGAATTCGTCTGTTTAATTATACCATTTTTTATTTGTTCAAATTTTTATGATGGTCTTTTTTGTATAAAAATTAAAAAAATTAATAAATGTTCCATAGGTTTCACGAACGTTTACGATTCTCCGTCGATGCATCCTCAGGTGTCAAAAGCAAATGAACAAAAAAGCTGGAGAAAGAAGAGAACTTTTAAAATACGGTGGAGAAACACGCAGAGAACGTTTTCCGCGTTGTTCCCGGAAGTTGTTGACGATTTTAAATTCAGCAACGCTGGATGGCATCACAGAAGACACACACGCAAAACCACACAGACACACACACACAGACACACACACACACACACACACACATATATATATATATATATATATATATATATATATATATATATATACACACATACATACTAGCAGAACTCGTCCCGGCATTGCATGAAGAGAATATTAAATAAGGATTTAATTGAAAGAACCATAAATAAATATATTCAAAAAAGAAATTATTTTTTTCTAATTCTTTTAGCTCAAAAATGGCATAAGATTCCATTGTATTGCTATCATAACTAATAATAATAATAACCACAGAACAAAGAAGTATTCGTGAAGCTAACCATACCAAATGTGTTGTTAATTTAAACACTAAATGTAAAAAAGTGAGAAATGAGTTTAGAAATATTTTAGTGGACATTTTCTTGCATGCAAATGTTAAACGTTGGAAAAGAATTAGGAAACCGCTATATTTAATGACACTGAAAGCAATCATTATTTCAATTTAAAATGTATAATAGAAAACAGAGAAGAATACTATAGTGAACAATGAATCAAAAACAGTGTTATGTTATTATTATGCCATGAACAATTAGAACCCGGTGTTTCGGTGGAGGGAAAAGTAGATATTAAGAAGCCAGTGAAAATGACAGCCACCTTCTTTTGGGAAGATTTATTTGGGAATAACATGTAAACACGGAAAAAAATCATATAAATATTGAAAGAAGGCGAAATGAATACATACCTCTTATGAAAGAGACGAAACAAATTAGCATATACAGGTTTTAGTTATTAAGCTATGATGTCTGAATGTAAACTGGAAAAATCGACTTTACTTTATTTATATAAATATATATATATATATATATATATATATATATATTTATATGTATATATATACATGATATATAAAATCTTATTATATTAATACATCTGCAAACACATGCACGCTCACATATACACAGCAACAACCATGGACATACGCACACCCACGTGCGTATAGTATTCGAACTCCAACATACGTATACGTATAGTTAATTACATGTAACGCGTATGAACACCCATAAAAATGTACATAACTATATATATATTAAATATTCGCATTGGAATATATATATATATATATATATATATATATATATATATATATATATATATATATATATATATATATAATGATTTTGTAATAATAATTTTACTATTATTCACATACATATATGTTTAATATTTCCAGAATCATCAGTGTGGAGATTTCTATTCCGCTGTAGAGAAATAAAGTCTATTATAGATTATTATAGCGAACATACACACATACACACATACATACACACACAAATATATATATATATATATGTGTATATATATAAATATTATATATAGATATATATTTATATGTATATATATGTATATATATAAATATAAATATATATATATATATATATATATATATATATATATATATATATATATATATATATATATATATATATATATATATATATAGCGTTGTCCAGAAGAAAGCATAGTGCTGAGTAATGCGCTTACAGGCAATGATTCAAAATATATTAATTGTCGCATCCTATTTTAGTATATACAGCTCTTTAACTGCTAAACCATGTTCTCATCTCTTAAGACGCGTACCATCAGTTGAATTTTGTGAGAAAGATGAGTCGTGTTAATCACGTTAGCGTTAGTTTAGTCATTTGCTGAACTAACTGTGTATTACGTTAACACTGACGTATTTCACTATTTACTCTCGACTGCACAGAGAGAGAGATAGATAGAGTAATAGATAGAGAGAGAGAGAGAAAGAGAGAGAGAGATGGTGGGGAAGAAACAGAGTAAAGAGGTGGGTAGAAAGTAAACCGTTTTTTCTGTGATGCAGCATTAAAATGATAATTATAAATTTATAGATTTCAAATACAATGTCAAATGAATTAAAACAAGCCGCGCGTGCGTAGTCCCTATCGGTATGTGACTCGATGTGGCGAGTGTAAAATGCAATAAATTTGGGCAATTTGGGGCATTTTTTACCCCCTTTGACCCCTAGGGGCGCGAACCAGATTTTTTCACAGGGGAAGGATGCTTATTTTCTATCCAGAACAATTGTCTCTACATTTTGGCCAAGTTTCAGAAAAATTGAATGGATGGATCAAACGTTATGGGTGAAAAGGGTCATTTTTTCCATTTTGTGGGGCTTTTGACCCCCTGGGGTTGCGAACCAGATTTTTTCCAACGTCAGCGATACTTATTTTTTATTAGGAACAATTGCCTGCACATTTTGGCCAAGTTTTAGAGAAATTGAATGGATGGAAAAAGTTATGGGGCAAAAAATGTCATTTTTTTTCCATTTCAGGGCTTTTTGACCCCTCTGGGGGGCTAATCAGATTTTTTTTTAATCGGAGAATGTCACTTTCTAACCTGACCAAAGTTAAAACTCCATGCAAAATTTCAGAGAAATTCAATGGATGGTTGCGGAGAAAAATCTGGACGGACGGACAGACGGACGGAAATGCCTCAAAACATAGGTCCCCCGATTTAATAAATTACCAGTTTCAGTAGACTGTCTTCCTAAGAATTGCCTCTATTTTCTGCAGTTATTTCTGCTGGGGTAGGAGAAGTAAAATACTGCTTATTTTCTATTCCATTATTGGTATTCGTAATTTTAGAAATTAAGAAGCGAAATGTATTTTGTAGTTATTTATAGTTATGCATTTTCGTCTAAGAAATTTAGTATAAGGCTTTAATATTAGCATATAAGGTATTTTAAGAATTTAGTTTAAAACATTACGTATATTTTGTTCAGTTGATAATCGTGATTCGGTCGAATATTCATTGAAAGAGATTTAATGCTGAAAAATCTAAAAAGAATGGTCATGATATTCTCATCTGCTGATCGTAATACCGTGTATTTTTCGTCTGTCTATAATTGTAAAAAAGCAAACAAATAAAAAAACAAGACTATTAAAGTCATCAGCTGAAAAATGTTCTCAAGTCATATCTGTTAAAGGCGTTAATGACGGAAATTTGCATTCGGGTGATTTTATGTTTGATAATGAGAATACTGTGAATCGAGTTGTAGGAAGTAAACTTGATTTTAATTTCTTATTCAAACCCCTCGAGCTGACCCTCAAATTTTAGATGTTTTATTTAGGGTGGAGTCAAAATTGAAATAAGGATTCAAGACATAAGTATTTACTAGCATTATATATATTTTTAAAACTGTTTTATTAGGGGAATTAATATTACCAGTAGTGGAACAAGTATTATTCTAGCATTTATATATATATATATATATGTTGTGAAGTTGTCCAACAGTAAATAATAAATAAAGGAAGTCAAGTCGAGGGTTGGTTTAACAAGTGTATTAACAAAGTAAGAAAGTGACTAGCACTTGGCTAGACAGTTACAAGACTGTGTTTTGTCTTCTCTGTGTCTCTGGTGACTCGCACTATTTATAGTGACAACCGGTGTAGTTTCTCCTGTGTAAGAACGGCCGGTGTAACAATATATATATATATATATATATATATTATTATTATTATTATTATTATTATTATTATTATTATTATTATTATTATTATTTTATGTATCCACATAAAATTATAGAAGGAGATATAATTTTTATGTATTAATTTTCAGTATTTACTTCAACAGTGCTCAATACGTAAGTAGAGCTAGGTAGTCAGTTATGAAAATATCTTAATGGTAATTAAGCTACAGAAAGGCTTCCGCGTTTTTTAGCCTGACGATTCCCTACGGGGATGAAACGCGGAAGCGTCTGTGTCGCTTATTTGCCATGAATATATTTTAATAGCTTACTATATATCTAATATATATATATATATACAGGGTGGGCAAAAATAAGGGTCCTATTTTTAAAAATTCATAACTTTTTTATTTATTGATTTAAAAAAAATTTTTTTTTAGAATAAGTAAAGGACCCCTTCCGAAGCAAGCATGAGCCGTATATATTCGTACACACACAACAAACGTACATATATATATATATATATATATATATATATATATATATATATATATATATATATATATATTCAGAGAGAGAGAGAGAGCGAGAGCAAGAGAGAGATACAGCGATATATATTAGTCATAAAAAAATCAATATATATATACATATATATAATTTCACACCCAGAAAAAGCAATCATGCATTTAGGTTCATCTTTTTGACACAAAAAATATAAATTTAGGATAGGTTTATCAACTTATAGATTGAAAGACTGTTTGGCAAATTTGATTAATATCTAGATTGATTTTCAGAAACAGGAGCACAAAACGTTAAATTATATTTTAATATTTTTCCTACGTACGACGTCGTTTCGAGCTTACGGCTCTCATTAATGCAGGGAAATATGAATCTCAGACGGTCACAGGGCGCGAACCCGGTTCACAGAGACACGTTGAATCTGTAAGCGTTCACTTAGTCCCATGAGGCCACGAGAAATCGTCGCAGTGATATTTACACTGAATATTTAAACAATACATGTTTATATATATATATATACCTATATATATATATATGTGTGTGTGTGTGTGGGGGGGGGTGTGTATTCGTTATATGTAAACGAAACCATATAGTGCTCGATCGCAAAGAAGTGGGAACTAATACAAATAATTTATTTGAAAAGTATATGTTACATATTTTAGAATCGATACATATTTCGTGAATATATATATACGAATACGTCCATAGATAAATAAACAATAACAAATATTTATATTTGAAAGTCCTCGTTAAAAAGTAGAGCACTGTAAATGGTAGTAATAACACAGCGTGACGTCACTTGCTTTATATGCATCATTCCTTCACTTATAGAAGTTGAATGCCTGTACGTCTCGCCGTCTTTAAAAGTGTTAAAATTATCATTGTTTATAAGCTGTTCAGAACTGGCCTATCGGT
Source organism: Sepiola atlantica (assembly GCA_963556195.1). Taxonomy (NCBI): domain Eukaryota; kingdom Metazoa; phylum Mollusca; class Cephalopoda; order Sepiida; family Sepiolidae; genus Sepiola; species Sepiola atlantica. The sequence goes on from OY744521.1 coordinate 5,498,266, forward strand.
TAGCGACGTTGGATTGGGTTTGAAAAATACTTATAATCCAGGGTTTCGAATCATGTGACCGGTGGTGAATAGTCGTACTTCTATGCTGATGAGTCTTGATTGAAAAGAGACGAAACGTATACGTCCATAGATAAAATAAACAATAACAAATATTTATATATATATATATATATATATATATATATTTGAAAAGTATATGTTACATATTTTAGAATCGATACATATTTCGTGAATATATATATATATATATATATATATATATGTGTGTGTGTGTGTGTGTGTGTGTGCCGGCGTATGTAGATTAAAATAATAGTAGATATATTCATAAAAGATTAACATAAGCTCCTTTAAGAAATTAAAGTTGAGCTCTTTTCGGCGAGTTTAAAATAAATTATCAGTTAGCTATATGCAATGTTCGAAAAACATTCGTTAGACCCTCTCGACTGTCTACTTTCAATTGCCAGCTTGCTTAAGGCACAAATAGAACTTAATTTCCAGTCATTACATGCGTATTTCCCGTGGCCGTGAGGTTGGAGCGCAAGCTTGTGGAGTCGGGGCTGATTCTGTACTGGGTTCGGGCTTTCCAACCATCTTAACTTGTCTTTGTTACACTGATGATAACAAAAGAGCTTGAAATACCGGAAAGTTACAATAATTTAATATTTTTTTATAAAAAATGTTAAATTATGTATATAGGAGTATATATATATATATATATATATATATATATATATATATATATATAGATAACTTTAAAAAAAATACGCGGAAATCTCTCTAAGGCCCTTTCGACTATCATCTCATCAGGAGAAAATCGATAGTTTTAATTAATAATAACTTCGAAAGAAAGAGCAAATGGGGAAATTGACTCTGCTATTGGCCAGCATTTGGTTGAAAACCCTAGCTGTGCCAATGGCTATAAAATAGACCGTTTTGAGGTCTTGCATCGAGCAGATTCCAAGAACCATTTGAAAATATTGGAATCTGTCTCTATTGCTATGCGAAAACCTTCCTTGTGCCGGCAGAAGGAATTTGTAAGATCGTTGAATCTCTTTGGGGAACTTTGAACTCCTTCCCAATTTTTTTTTTTTTTTTTTTTTTTTTTTTTTTCCCCTAACGTAGTGCCTTTTAATCGACTTTTAACGAAATAATTAAATTGAATTTTAATCGCTTCAACTTTAATTTTGGCACACTCAATTTCCCCATTTGCTCTTTCTTTCGAAGTTATTATTAATTAAAACTATCGATTTTCTCCTGATGAGATGATAGTCGAAAGGGCCTTAGAGAGATTTCCGCGTATTTTTTTTTAAAGTTATCTATAAATTTTGTACCTCAAAACATTTATATATATATATATATATATATGAAGTTATAATATATATATATGAAATACTAATATATATATATATATGTATGTACATATATATATATATATATATATATATATATATATATATATATATATATATATATATATATATATATATATATATATATATATATAGTACACGTACTGTATTAGTTTCTGTAGATGTAAGCCCGTTGAAACTCCAATGTTTAGAAAAAGTGCTCAATAACAAGTAGAGATGTTCTTTAGTATAACAGTTTTATTTATTTATTATACATTATTGGTTACATATGTGCATACATGTTTCGGTTGTACTCTTCACAGAGAGTCAACCTCTTCAGACCAAAGAACACAGTCTGAAGAGGTTTACTCTCTGTGAAGAGTACAACGGAAACATGTATCCACATATGTAACCAATAATGTTTGTATAAATAAAAATTTATACTTATATATATATATATATATATATATATATAGAGAGAGAGAGAGAGAGAGAGAGAGAGAGAGAGAGAAAGAGAGAGAGAGGGAGAGAGAGACAGATATTTTATTTTATATATATAGTACTACATATATATAGTACATGCATTGATACTTTTTATCAACAATGTATATATATATATATATATATATATATATATATATATATATTTATATATATATATATATATATATATATATATATATATGAAAAAGGAAAAACAAAAAAATGGATGTTTTTTATGTGTACATCAACGTTTCGTCTTTATTTATAAGACTTCATCAGGATGATAAAATAGAGAAAAAATGTCATGCAAGTACAGATACATGTAGGGTAGACATATTGGGAAGAAAAATAGAATGAAATAATGGCCACTGCTGGGTGGACGTCCGTATTTGTTGGAGAAATAGAAATGAATGTTGAAGAAAATGAGTGGGGAAAAAATGGAAGGATGGGGTGAGCAAGGACTACTGTGGCTGGTGGTAAGAGAAAGAGGTGGGGGATGAGCAGGGGTAAAGTGGATGGCAGAGAGGGAGTGGAGGAAGGGGGGGAGGGAGGTGTTTGACCAGATGGCTGCGGTCAAGATTGAAGGGGAAAAGTAAGTTGGAATGTTTGTGTATGGGGGGTGTATGCAGGGAAAGGAGGATGGGTAGAGAGGGAGGGGGGCTGTGATTTTGGTGGATGGGCGAAAGTTATGGTCTCAGAGAGCGTTTTGAGAAAATGAGGGAATTTAAGAAGGGGTATGGGAGAAAATAGTTGAGAGGGGGAGAGGGAGGATTTGTTGTGATAGGGTGTGAAATATTTGAAATATTTGGAAAATGATAGCAATGAGTGAGGGATTGAGAAAGTTTATTTGGACTGCAGTATTAAAAGTGTGAGGAAAAAAAAATAAATAAAAAATAAAAAAATACTGCAGTCCAAATAAACTTTCTCAATCCCTCACTCATTGCTATCATTTTCCAATTAATAAATAGTTGCCAACTTTGAGTTTATTTTGCGTATTTTAAAGTTATTTCAGGGGGGGGGGGCAAAATATGGGTATAAAAACTATATTTGAAAATGTAAATATTTTAGTTTTGCATTAAATTTCATTCATAGTCATTAAGCAAGAATTTGAATTTCTTCTTAAGACTATTGTTCAAATTTTATGACGTAAGCTTATTACGTCATAAAATTTCGACATTCTTTTAAATCAAAATTATGGAATGGAATTTTACCAAAATTGAAATAATGATTCTAGACACAATATTTATTTTGTAAATTTTAACATTTAGGGTGCATATATATATATTGTGAGGTATGTGTGTATGTTTATGTATATATGTTTCGTTATACAGAATAAACACATGAACCGATCATATCGACAGCTCGGTAAGTAACATGAGTAAATCATTATTTTTTTTGGGGGGGGGGGAGGGGGGGGGGGGCTTTAACAAAGAATTGCTTTACATATAATTTTGAGTTATATTAAATAATATATTTCCAAAGGGATCTGTGCACCCGCAAAACCGTCAATAATTTGTGTGTGCTTGGTAAAATCTTAAACTATTGAATTTATCATTATAGATTATGAAATATGTAATCTACGAAATAGGGTGAGTAACGTTGGAACATTTTTTTTTTTTGTAAATTCTACCATGTAGAGGGAATGCACCGAAACTGTACAATACTGCCGAAGGAAACA
>OY744521.1:5504275-5506775 GCA_963556195.1 Sepiola atlantica
CTCTTCCTTTTTTTCTCACGTGTTTTTTCTTTTTTTTTTACTCTATTTCCTTCTTTCTCTTTTTTATTTCGTTCGTTGTCATATTTTTCGTTTTTATTTCTTTACTTATTTCTTTCTTCGTTTTTTCATTTCTTTCTTCTTTCTTTCATTTCTTTGTTCTTTATTATTTCTTATTTTCGCATTTTGACCGACTCTCATTGAATCTTTTTCTTTCTCTTCGAAGTCTCATTGTCTTTCGGCCTTTCTTTCTTTTTTTCATACTCTGTTCACTTTGTCTATTCGTTTCTTTCAAACGATACTTTCTCCTCGCTTTTTTAAAAAATTCTCATTCTTATTCTTTACATCCAGTCGCTCTTCTTTCTTTCTATTTTTCTTTTTTTCTTTCTTTCTTTTTTCTTTCTTTCTATCTTTCTTTCTTTCTATTTTTCTTTCTATCTTTCTTTCTTTCTTTCTATCTTTCTTTCTCTCTTTCTTTCTTTCTTTCTATTTTTCTTTCTATCTTTCTTTCTTTCTTTTTTTCTATCTTTCTTTCTTTCTTTCTATTTTTCTATCTTTCTTTCTTTCTATTTTTCTTTCTATCTTTCTTTCTATTTTTCTATCTTTCTTTCTTTCTATCTTTCTTTCTTTCTTTCTATCTTTCTTTCTTTCTTTCTATTTTTCTTTCTATCTTTCTCTCTTTCTTTCTTTCTTTCTATTTTTCTTTTTTCTTTCTTTCTTTTTTCTTTCTTTCTATCTTTCTTTCTTTCTTTCTTTCTATTTTTCTTTCTATCTTTCTCTCTTTCTTTCTTTCTTCCTATTTTATTTCTATCTTTCTTTCTTTCTTTCTTCCTATTTTTCTTTTTTTCTTTCTTTCTTTCTATCTATTTTCTTTCTTTCTTTCTTTCTTTCTATCTTTCTTTCTTTCTTTCTATTTTTCTATCTTTCTTTCTTTCTATTTTACTTTCTATCTTTCTTTCTTTCTATCTTTCTTTCTTTCTTTCTATTTTCCTATCTTTCTTTCTATTTTACTTTCTATCTTTCTTTCTTTCTTTCTATTTTTCTATCTTTCTTTCTTTCTATTTTTCTTTCTATCTTTCTTTCTATTCTTCTATCTTTCTTTCTTTCTTTCTATCTTTCTTTCTTTCTTTCTATCTTTCTTTCTTTCTTTCTATTTTTCTATCTTTCTTTCTTTCTATTTTTCTATCTTTCTTTCTTTCTATCTTTCTTTCTATCTTTCTTTCTTTCTTTCTATCTGTCTTTCTTTCTTTCTCTCTATCTTTCTATCTTTCTTTCTTTCTTTCTTTCTATTTTTCTTTCTTTCTTTCTATCTTTCTTTCTTTCTTTCTTTCTATCTTTCTTTCTTTCTTTCTATTTTTCTATCTTTCTTTCTATTTTTCTATCTTTCTTTCTTTCTATCTTTCTTTCTATCTTTCTTTCTTTCTTTCTGTCTTTCTTTCTTTCTTTCTTTCTTTTTATCTTTCTATCTTTCTATCTTTCTTTCTTTCTTTCTTTCTATTTTTCTTTTTTTCCTTTCTTTCTTTCTTTCTTTCTTTCTATCTTTCTTTCTTTCTTTCTTTCTTTTCTTCTTTCTTTCTTTCTATTTTTCTTTTTTTCTTTCTTTTTCTTTCTTTTTCTTTCTTTGTATATTCCTTTCTTTCTTTCTTTCTTTCTTTCTTTCTATCTTTCTTTCTTTCTTTTCTTCTTTCTTTCTCCCCCTCTTTATATACTACCTTTAGCTTTATATTTCTTTTCTATCCCTTTCCGTTCATGGCCCTTTCTATTTTCTTTGTTTCTGACATACTGGTATTTCTATCCGTCACATTCTATTCGATTTCACAGACATGCACACAAACACAAACGCATACAAACACACACACAAACACACACAAAACACACGCGCACACTCACACCCCGCCGCTCATCACGCTTACTTGTGTTGTTTTCCATTGGCCGACGATCCCAAAAATGGCTCCAAGACAGAAAAATTCTCTCGCGACATCACAACTGATAATTCGTCAACCAGCTTAAAAAAGATTATCTAAGATTTCCTTGCGTCTAGATCATTCTCTCATCCTTAAATATTATTCACTTGAACTGGTCAGTCAGTGTTGCCCGGATTAGATTTCTTATGGCATTTCTAGTATTCTAGAAAGTAAATTTATTTATTCTGGCCAACAGTGGATATAAACATACATAATTAACGTTACAAAGTGGAGGTCACATCGTTATATATAAACCGGATTATAAAAATGTGAAAATTGTTCAATTTCACTTATATGAAATTGTAAAATCCAAACGAAACCTCACTCCCTCATATATATATATATTTGCCTGGGAAAACCTCCCACCGTACACACGCAACCCCCAAACACCGATGAAGACTGAAGGATCAGTCGAAAATTTTGTTCTCCATACCATCAACAAGAAAAAACTATTTTTCTTTACAGAACAATTTATATTCCTACACGTCACAAAATAAATAAATAAAAAAATAAATAATAAAAAGTTATAACACAATATA
>OY744521.1:5519275-5529275 GCA_963556195.1 Sepiola atlantica
GAAGAAAAAATAAAGAAGAAGAAGAAAACAGGGGAAAAAAGAAGAAGAAAAAAAAAGAAAAAGAAGACAAATGAAAAGACAAAGATAAAGGAAAAAAGAAAAAGAAGAATACAAAGAAGAAGAAGAAGAAGAAGAAGAAGAAGAAGAAAAAGTGAAAAAAGAAGAAAGAGAAGAAGAAAAAGAAGAAGAAGAAAAAAAGAAAGAGAAGAAAAAAAAGAAAAAGAAGACAAATGAAAAGACAAAGATAAAGGAAAAAAAGAAAAAGAAGAATACAAAGAAGAAGAAGAAGAAGAAAAAGTGAAAATAGAAGAAAAACAAGAAGAAAAACAAGAAGAAGAAAAAAGAAAGAAAGCGAAGACAAAGGAAAAGAAGACAAAGAAGATAAAGATAAAGGAAAAAAAGAAAAAGAAAGCAGACATAAAAGAAGAAAAAGAAAAAGAAGATGAAGAAGAAAAAGAAACAAGAGAAGAAAAAGAAGATAAAGAAGAAGAAGGAGAAGAAGAAGAAAAACATCTCAAACGAAAACTTCAAAGACAAAAATGTACAATAAGAAGGAGAAGGACGAAAAAGATGAACATTGATTTTCAATTTTTATGCCGAGTAAATCATTTTTTCCTTTCCATTTTTTATAATGAAAATTTAATTAATGCTAGAAAATAAATTTTTATTGTACGCACCATTTTTTTTTAACTTGTTTTTCGGGATGAAATGAAATAAATGAGAAAAAATGTTATTAATTTTGTTTTTATGACGTAAATGTGTAATTTTGTTTGATTTCTTCCATTTTCATCTTGGTTCATTTTTTTTAAATTGCAGTCTTTTCTAATACTTGTCTCCCCCTATCTATCTCCCTCTCTCTCACATACGCACACTCTACTTACATACCTATATATCTATATCAATATATATTGCTAGATTATTCCCCCTGTTTCTGTGTAGCTTAATTGCAATAAATATTTGAAATACTAAGCTCTACCCACGCGTTGAGCACTGTTGAAGTAAATACTGAATATATATATATATATATATATATATATATATATATATATATATATGATACATTATATTTCCTTATAATATTATTAATATACTAGCGGGACCCGTGTAAATTACACGGAATTTTTAAATTTTAATTTTTACTTACACCATGTTGTGTTCGTTTTTTTTTTTTTTTTAATCATTTCTTGAAAATAAAACCGAAAAAAGTGACGAAGTTATCGTCTGCCACACTGACCCTAACTCTAACGACGGGGTCAAAGTTAGCGCGGGTCCTAATGTAACAAATCACCCTATATTTGTTAGTTACACTTCCTTTATTATGAGCCCCCCTTCTAGATAAGAGTGAAATATTTTTTTTAATGGTAACTCGTGTACAATCTACTAAAAAAAATTGATATGCCATCCGTTCAAAAAAAAAAAAAAAAAATACTGGCCCTCTCTACAACCAAAAGAAAACGTAATTAAATAGACAATACCCTTAAAAACGCCAAAATAAAAACAAAAAATAGTTTTAAGTTTAAAGCAACACAAAAAAGTAATTTTTAACCAGGTGAGTAGCATACAAAGATTCGGAAGGTCGTTGCTTTCGATGTAAGCATGACACACAAAATCACACACGCTATTGTATTAATATGTGTCTTCCCGGTCGTCCCCTCCCTACCTCTCTTCCCCTTCCTCTTAAAATGTAGAAAAAAATCTTAGAGGTTGGTTGGGATCGAACTATAAACCATTAGGGCAGTAGTCAAAATATACTACGTCGCTAACCGTTACACCAGAGGGAAAAACTTCAAAATATTTTGAAAATAAAGCGACTTGACTGTTTTTTAAATCTAGGTGCGGCACGCATGCGCAGAGCTTTTGCCGGAAGCGTGACACACGAACACACACGCTATCGTATTAATATATAGATATTAAACAGTAATGGTGTGTCCCTCTCTTTATCTAACCATCTACAGTCAATAAGACGGTAGAGTTTCGATCTCGGTTTGATGCACTTTCCTGTCTACAGTAAAGATACAGCGGAACAGTGTGTGTATATATATATATATATATATATATATATATATATATATATATATTTATTTATATACATGCATGCATATATGTATGTGTATAGATATATATATATATATATATATATATACATATATCATAAATATATTTTTTCATTATTTACGTACGTATACGTTTCGGGACTCATCAGCATAGAGATATAACTATTCACTACTGGTCGCGTGATTCGAAACTCCGGGCTACGAGTATTTTACAACTCAAATCCCGACACCTAGAACGATTCGGCACCTGCTGGATATCTAAATAAACAGTGATAATTTTAACACTGATGTCATAAGAGCGTTCAACTTAATGAAAGGAACAATGCATTAATAGATAGCGACGTCATGCTGTGTTAATACTGTACGTACAGAGGGCTTTAAATGGGCTACAAATAATAAATATTTATAAGAACTTTAATGAACAGAAATTCAAATTGTACAAGACACGTCGAAAAAGAAAGAAAAAAACGTAAACAGTAGAAAGAAAGAAAGAAAGAACAGATTTGCATCAGCATTTTACATTACTGTCAAAAACAGGCAAAGATGCTGCAGGTTTAAATACAAGTAAGGAAGGCAGGAAAGAGTGGTATAAACGTGAACATTGTAGGCAGGCAAAAAGAAATTGAGGCGTGCGTAGAGATTTTTTTTTCGACGCGTCTTGTACTATTTGAATTTCTGTTCATTAAAGTTCTTACTTCCAACAGAGGTTGGTTGCTTTCTAGCAACGGAAATATCTTGGTAGAGCTTTTATATGTGTTTGAGTATATATTTTTGTAAGTTTGTTCATTCGCATATCCTTGATTCCATTTTTATTTTGCATATATATATATATATATATATATATATATATATATATATATGGTTATTTTTATTTACACAGACATGTACAAAGCCTGCGACACTGGCATGTCGATGTTATCGATCAACAGATATTATAAACTCAGTTTATAATAACTGTTGATCGATAACATCGAGATGCCAGCGTCGCAGATTTTGTACATGTCTGTGTAAATAAAAATAATCATATATAAAAGCTCCATTTGATATTGAGCACTTTTTATAAACCCGGTTGAAATTCTTTGGATTACTACCCTGTGGATGTTTTACCTGGATTATTATCATTATTATATATATATATATATATATATATATATATATATATATATATATATATCGCGTGTGTATTTAGGCAGCATTTTCTCATTCATGCAAACATTGTTAAAAATAACAGAATTCGTCTGTTTACTTATACTTTTTAAATTTTTTTCAATTTTTCTGAATGTCTTTTTTGTATTAAAATTGAAAAAAAATAATAAATGTTCCATAGGTTTCACAGGATTCAAGAACGTATTCGATTTTTCATCGAATCATTCTCAGGTGTCTAAAGCAAATGAATTGCTGAATTTAAAATCGGCAACGACTTCATGAAACAATGCGAAAAACGTTCTATGCGCGTTTCTCCACCGTCTTTTTATATTTCTCTTCTTTCTCCAACTTTTTTGTTCATTTGCTTGTTTTTGGTTGAAGAGATTGGTTTTGCACGATTTAATAGATTTGAAATCATTGCAATTGTATATCGATATGAGCATTCGCTTTTATAACTTAAAATGCATATATTAATAGAAATAAGTGTTTTATATGGAGAAGTTATGAATGTGTCATTGTAAAAGTCAATGAAAACATCTAAAAACGGAAATTGTTATGAAAATTAAGCTCATGAGTGAATGTAAGTATGGGGTTATTTTAAAAATGTATTGTAGTTTTTTTTATTTCATCATTATTGTCTGCTAAAATAAGGATTTCATCAACGTAGCGGGCAAAAAAACTCAACAGTAAAGACATATTTTTTAAGAAACCAAGACTAACACCGCCTGAAGATAATTTGACTAATCAAATCGAAAATACTCGCAAAAAAGGTAAGAAAATGGAACAAGAAACACATGGAACTTACATACAACAATTTGACCGGAACACTAAATGAATTATTCGGAAAATTGAAAAAATAAAAAAAAAGTCTTATCAAGCAAAACACTCTGTGTTATTTAATAATGTTTGCTGAATATATATATATATATATATATATATATATATATATATATATATATATATATATATATATATATGATTATTTTTATTTACACAGACATGTACAAAATCTGCGACACTGACATGTCGATGTTATTGATCAACAGCTATTATAAACTGAAATCTCATCAGGCAGAGTCAGAATCCGATCTTAACCTAAAATCATATTTGGAAAGAATGAAATATGATCTACGGTTAAGATCGGATTCTAACTCTGTCTGATGAGATCTCAGTTTATAATAGCTGTTGATTGATAACATCGACATGCCAGCGTCGCAGATTTTGTACATGTCTGTGTAAATAAAAAAAATCATATATAAAAGCTCTATTTGATATTGAGCAGTTTTTATAAACCCGGTTGAAATTCTTGGGATTACTACCCTGTGGATGGTTTACCTGGACTATATATATATATATATATATATATATATATATATATATATATATATATATATATATATATATATATATATATATATATATAAAAATGAAGAATGAAAAAAAAATTGGATGAAATAAAATATTTATTAATTCATCAAATATTCAAACAAAGAATATAAAAAGCTATTTTCTGTTTCTTAATCTATGGATTTTCAAAAAATAAGCTCTTTTCATCAGCGAAAATCAAAAGAAAAAAAGCATTGTATTAATGTTTAGCAAATATTTCAAAATATAGAAAGTTGTGAGCAAAAAGAAAACTATCTTTAATGAAAAAAAATTATTTTTCATCGAAGATGTTTGTTTTTTTTCTCACTATTTTCCTTTTTGTTTTTTGTTTTTCTTCTTTCCTTCTTCCTTTCTAAATACTAGAAGCTTAAATATCCATCCTAATGGGGAAGGGGTGTTTAATAAATTCAAATCCAAACACAGTTAGATCCATCACCTCCCTCCCCCATTATAGATAAATAGAGTGTCCGATTACAATATATGATATGCCTAAAACACTTATCTCGCGTAGAATCTGATTTTACTTTCAACCTGTAGACTCTTCTCCTCTCGACTTAATTCCCGTTAAAATAATCTAAGATGTTGATTCTATAAATAATAATATGCTTAAAATACCCTTGGGATCGAATAGGACTATAATTTTTCATAGAAAACGTAGATCCCTTTGAATTCGCTTACACTCTTAAATACTATTTAAGTGACCGGTTATCGAAAGATGATATGCCCCAAACACTCCCGAGGGGCTCGGAGATGGTCTACAGCAAATGTTATCAATATTTGTCCAGTAATTTTCCCGCCATACCACGTTGTTGGGGGGGGGGGTAAACATCTATCTCTTTCTCTCTCTCTTTCTCTCTCTCTCTTTCTCTCTCACTCTCTTTCTTTCTCTCTCTTTCTCTCTCTTTCTTTCTCTCTCACTCTCTTTCTCTCTCTCTCTCTTTCTCTTTCTCTTTCTCTCTCTCTTTCTCTTTCTCTCTCTCTTTCTCGATCTCTCTCTTTCTATAATCCCTCTATCTCTCTCTTTCTCTCTTTCTCTCTCTCTCTCTTTCTCTCTCTTTCTCTCTTTCTCTCATCCTCTCTTTCTCTCTCTATCTCTCTCTATCTCTTTCTCTCTTTCTCTCTCTATCTCTCTTACTCTCTCTCTTTCTCTCTCTCTTTCTATCTTTTTCTCTCTCTTTCTCTCTCTCTCTTTTTTCTCTCTCTCTCTTTCTCTCTTTCTCTCTCTCTTTCTTTCTTTCTCTCTTTCTCTCTCTATCTCTCTTTCTCTCTATCTTTCTCTTTCTCTCTCTCTCTTTCTCTCTCTCTTTCTCTCTCTTTCTCTCTCTCCCTTTCTCTCTCTGTCTCTTTTTCTCTCTCTCTTTCTATCTTTTTCTCTCGCTTTCTCTCTCTCTTTTTTTCTCTTTTTCTCTCTCTCTTTCTCTCTCTCTCTCTTACTCTCGCATTCTCTTTACTTTTTTTGTTTCTAACTCCATAATGGATAGCTTTATGTCTCTCATTTGTTCTTTTCTTTTTTATCAATTTCCTTTATTTTCTTCTTCGTTTCTGTTTTTTATTATTTGTTTCTTTTTTATTTCTTTATTCATTTCTTTATTCTTTCTTTCTTTCTTTCTTTCTATTTTATTTATTTATTCATTTTTATTTATTTATTTATTCCTGCGTAATGTTTGCTACTTTCTCTTTCTTTTCGTCTTCCTCGCTTTTATCATATTTATTTATTTTTCTTCTGCTTGTGACATCCTTTTTTTCTTTATTTAATTAAACCTTTTCGTTTCTTTCTATATCTCTTTCTTTTTTCACCGTTCATTTCCTTTTCCTTTCATTGTTTGTTCTTTTCTCTCTCTATTTTTCTATCAATCTAAATACTACGAACGCTCTGGTGACGTTTATATTTGCTTGCTTGCTTGCTTGCTTGCTTGTCACCTGCACATGCATGTTTGAAATGATGCAAGAAGGTCACAGAACGTAAATAAACGGCTAATGGTTAGAGAAATAGTTAGTCCAATGCAATGCTAAACATAATTAAAACGAGACACAGAAAAGGAGAGCTAGAAATGAGGGGGGATGAAAAAAGAGAGACGGAGAATAGAAGCGAAGGGGGAGGATATTTTATGACAGCACAATGTATTATGTATTCGTGAGATCCTGTGACTTTGTAATGCAATTATTTAATAATTAAAAGTGGGAGGGGGATAAGAAGAAAAAAGGGAAATAGAGAGACAGAAAAGAATAGAAATAGAGGATCTATTATGACATCACAATGTATTATGACTTTGTAAAATACTTTGACGTTGTAATGAAATGATGTAAATAATTAAAGAAAGAGAGAGAGAGAGTAAGAGAGATAGAGGGAGAAAGAGAGAAAGAAAGAAAGAGAGAGAAAGAGAGAGAGAAAAAAAAGAGAGAGAGAGAGAAAAAAAAGAGAGAGAGAGAAAGAAAGAGAAAAAAATAGAAAGAGAGAGAGAAAGAGAGACAGAGAGAGAAAAAGAGAGAGAGAAAGAGAGAGAGAGTAAGGGAGATAGAGAGAGAAAGAGAGAAAGAAAGAGAAGGCGGGGGAAGAGAGGGGATGAGGAGGAGATGGGATAAAGGGTTTATTGTTATATCACAATGTATTCTGACTTTGTTTTTCCAGAAGAGCGAGAGAAAGTGTCTATTATGACATCACCATGTATTCTGATTTTGTTTTGCCAGAAGAGAGAGAAAGTGTTTATTATGACATCACCATGTATTCTGACGTTGTAATGCTTGTAAAAACATCATTATTAAGTCAAAGTAAAGAAATTATATATTTAATAATACATATAACAAATACTGATCCAACGGGTCACGGTACTTTATTTCTCTCTATCTCTTTCTCTCTTTGCTTCTTTTGTTTTTCCCCCTCTTCTTCTCTTTAACTTTTTAGATGTGTCTCTTTTAATTTTCTTCTTTCTTTATTTGATTGTTTTTCTTTCGTTCGCTCGTTCTTTTGTGTTATTCCCTCTTTAATCTGATTTATGTCATTCATATTTTTCATTTCTTTTATTTATTTTCTTTCCTTTTCATTTTTAGTTTCATTATCTTTTTGTGTTTTCTTTCATTGTTCATTTTTCGTTCTTATTATTTTTCGTTTATCTTTTTCCCTTTTGTTTCTGAAGGAGTATTTACAAGAAGTGAAATATATAAATACACATTAAGTCATGTTTCTTTATACATTTCATTTATTTTTAATATTTCTTAATTAATGTTATCACTTTATTTCTCTTTTTTCTACATTTCTGAAGTTTCTGTATTTTCTTTTTTTTTCTTTTTTTTCATTTTCATGTTTCTTTTATTTTTAATATTTCTTAAATAATTTCATTATTTTCTTCTTTTTTTCTTCATTTTAATTGATTTTTCATTTTAATATTTCTTCACTTTTATTTTTAATATTGCTAAATTAATTTCATTATTTTCTTCTTTCTTTTCTTCACTTCTGCAGTTTCTGTGTTTTTTTGTTCATTTTAATTCATTTTCATTTTAATATTTCTTCACTTTTATTTTTAATATTGCTAAATTAATTTCATTATTTTAATCTTCTTTTTTCTTAACTTCTGAAGTTTCTGTATTTTTCTTTCATTTTGATTTTTTTAATTTAATTTTTTTTTTCATTTTCATATTTCACTTTTATTTTTAATACTTTTCAATTAATTTCATTATTTTCTTCTTCTTTTTTCTTCATTTCTGCAGTTTCTGTTTTTTTTCTTTCATTTTAATTTATTTTGATTTTTATATTTCTTCACTTTTATTTTTAATATTGCTAAATTAATTTCATTATTTTCTTTATTTTGTCTTCACTTCTGCAGTTTCTGTGTTTTTCTTTCATTTTAATTTTTTTAATTTAAATTTTTCTTTCATTTTAATTAATTTTCATTTTTATATTTCTTCACTTTTGTTGTTAATACTTTTTAATTAATTTCATTATTTTCTTCTTCTTTTTTCTTCACTTCTGCAGTTTCTGTGTTTTTCTTTCATTTTAATTGTTTTTCTTTCATTTTTATATTTCTTCACTTTTGTTTCGTCATTTCATTGATTTTTCTTTTTTCATCTCTTTTAATGTAGACTTTCTTATGTGTTTTCTTTCTATTCTTTGTAACGTCTATTCTATTATTCGCCTTTCTTCGTTTCGTCATCTGTTCATTTTGCATTTTCCCCCTTTCTTTGTATCTGTTTTCTTTCGAACCACATTCATAAGATCCTCTCACTCTTCCTCTATCTCCCTCCCCCTCTCTCTGCACCCCTATTTCAATCTCCTTATATTTATTTCGAATTAATTTTTCGTTTTGACATGAAAAAAATTTTCTGTTTAATTTGCGCAATTGTAAAAAGCCATTAAATTTAATAATTTTATATTTTTTCTTCTAAACACTGCCTTAAAAGACTACAATGTGGCACCATTCATTAACATCTTTTTGGCCAACGTCTTTATCAAATGAGCCTCTGTCAATACAAATCATAAATTTTCTTCATGATGAATTCATACGTAATCAAATTAATGCTTTTGATTAAACACGTAAAACTAAATGATTAAATGTTAATTTTATATAGTAGTTACACTGTTCATAGCTTTACGTGGATAAACAGTAATCCCAATCACACTTATATATTAAAGAATTAAAAAAAATTACACAGATGTGACGTCATACCACAAGGGGAGAAATAAATCGTTAGTTCTTACTGACTCGTACAATAATAATCGAAAATACTAATCAATAAGTAATGGGGCACAATGAAACAATAAAAAATAATGCCAATTTAAACTTTCCCATTTCCATTTTGTAAATCAAAAAGAATCAACTTTTCAAAATTTATTGTCTGTTCACGAATTATTTTTGTACTCGCCTCACTTTTTCACAAAGTGTCTTTATTATTATTTGTACTCACTAGGAGTTCTCACACAGGTCATCAGTGATTGCTCACCGACAACCGGTGATATTCCCTGGAGTATGAGTGACAACAAGTCTCCCCAAGTTTCCAGTATTCTCCACCTTTTTTCGACAGCCACCGCAAATAAATTTGCAGTATCACAACAGCCGTTTACCATTGATTTCTCGCTGGTAAGGACCATTGGTATTCTCTGGAATTTTGGTGGCAATAAGTCTCCCCAAGGTCCCAGCAATCTCTGCACTTCCAGTGGAGGTCTGGTTTGTGCTGTCCCTCTTCCTCCTTGGCCCTATGCAAATATTTTGGTGTCAGCCTAGGTTGATACCATTTTTTTTCGGGGGGGGGGGGGTTGAGCTGATTATTATTATTTATTTTTTATTTTTTGTTGTTGTTGTGGTTGTTATTCCAATCACGCTTATATATTAACGAGCTTAAGAAAGTCAACGATGCTGACAAAAAGAAAAAATAACCCTTCTCTTCGCGTGTTTACGAAAGTCCAAAGAGAAGGACTTCTT
>OY744521.1:5534275-5549275 GCA_963556195.1 Sepiola atlantica
CCCTCCGGACCCTCTGTAGTCGAGTGGTGGGAGAAAGCCGAGCGCGTCTGCAGACTTTGCAATATAAAGGATCCTGCACTGGTCATCCCGCTGAGGCTGACCAAAGGAGCATATTCGGTGTATCAGCAGCTCGGAGACGAACCAGGCCTGGAGGAAATTAGGCAGGCGTTATACGCAGCCTTTGCTGTGGACCCTTTCGTCGCCTGGAGGCAGTTCACCGAACGGCGGCTTGGGCTAGATGAGACTGTGGACGTCTACCTGGCCGATTTGAGGAGGCTAGCCGCGCCGTTTGGTGGAACAAGCGAGCGAATACTGGGATGCGCTTTTCTGACTGGACTCCCAGACGGCGCCAGCAGCTGCTGCGAGCATCGTCCAGACTCAGTGAGATTGGGCTTGACGAGTTGTTGGCCAGAGCCCGAAACATTTTGAAAGAGGACACAGAGCCGGTTTCGGCAGCTGCGGAAGCGTCTTCACCACCAACAGAAGACGTGAGATGCTACAAATGTGGCGGGCCGAATCATTTTTCAAAAGACTGCCGTAGCCGACGCGGTGCAAAGGACGCGCCCGATCGAGGAACGTTAAAACGCGTGCGTTGTTACCGGTGCAACAAGCTGGGTCACGTGGCAAGAGGTTGTCCGGGAAACGGGCAAGGGGAGTAAGCTATAGCGCCAGTCTTCTCCCCAGATCGTCGCCAAATAAGGCGCTACCCACAGTGAGCGTGCGCGTAAACGGGCGTGAGCGCTTCGCGCTCGTAGACACCGGGTGCACGCAGACCCTCGTGCGCAAAGCATGCTGTGACGCATGGGATAAGGAAAGGATCCCGGTATTGACGGTTGGCGGTGGCTCGATTGCCTCTTGTGGCGTTAGCATCATTCGCGCAGGTGTCGGCGATGGGCCTACAGTAACCGCACGAGCCTTGGTTATAAACGGTGACCTGCTCGGTTACGACCTACTCCTGGGAATGGACGTCATCAAGGAATTGGGAGGTGTACGCATTGATGGTGAGGGTAGGGCACATTTTGCAAAAGCGGGCCTTGCTCTGAGTGCAGCTATGAAGCTGGAACAGCCTGATTTTTGTGCGGAATTCGACCAGCGCACAAAATCCTGGACAGCCTCCTGGAAGTGGTCGGAGGAGCAGCCACCCGAGAAATTATGCAATAAGGTGCCAGAATACAAAATTCCCCCCGGAGCTCGTGCAGAATACGACAAGGAACTACAAACTTGGATTAGTAATGGATGGCTAGTTCCGTATTCAGAGAAAGAAATTGGGTCCTCCAAAGTGCCTGATCCCGTTAATGGCGGTTATCCAACAGAATAAGCAGAAGGTGAGGCCGGTGCTCGACTATCGAGAATTGAATGAGCACGTGGACCCTTTTACAGCTCGCGCGGACGTATGCACTGAAAAGTTGAGGGAATGGCGGCAAGTGGGATCTAATGTATCTGTACTGGATCTTCACAAAGCATACCTTCAAGTGCGTGTACACAAATCACTATGGCCCTATCAAACGGTGCTCATCAAGGGGAAAAGGCATTGCCTAACCCGCATGGGATTTGGACTTAATGTTGCGCCATCAATTATGCAAATGATTGTTGACACCATTCTGACTAAAGATGAGCGCATTCAGCGGGCAACGTCTGCATATATTGATGACGTGTACGTGGACGAGGAAATTGTATCTGCGGCGCGCGTGAGGGAGCATCTCTACAACTTTGGCCTTCTCAGCAAGGAACCGGAAAGGCTACGAGATGGCGCACGGGTACTTGGTTTGCAGGTCTGGGAGGAAGATGACGTTCTGTACTGGAAACGAGGAAATGAAACCCCGGACATGCCTTGTATTGTTACACGACGAAACGTATTTTCCTTGTGCGGAAAGTTAGTTGGACACCTTCCTGTCGGCGGCTGGCTTCGTGTTGCGGTGGCATTTATTAAGCGAAGAGCCTCCGACGTCACCACTGGATGGGATGACGAAACTCATGACGTCCCTCTCAATACAATGCTCAAAGAAGTCCTCACCAGGGTGCACAAGGAAGACCCAACGCGAGGCAGATGGTGCGTCGACAGCCAGAACCTTAGTGTGTGGGTTGATGCAAGCTCTCTCGCCATTGGTGTATCGGTGGTCCATGATGGAATGGTGGTGGAAGACGCTTGCTGGTTACGCCCAGAAAAGGACTCCCAGCACATAAACCTGGCAGAACTTGATGCGGTTATCAAGGGGATAAACTTGGCAATCCTTTGGAAGACGACCACCCTGCGACTATTCACGGATTCTGCTTGCGTCCATAAGTGGATTTCAGATACTCTCACCGGGAGGGCCAGAATACGAACCAAAGCCACGAGCGAGATGCTCATCCGACGGCGGCTCGACACGATCATGAAGCTGGTGAACGAATATGCGCTGTCAATAGAGGTGTCCCTGGTCAAATCCAGCCTGAACAAAGCAGATTGTTTGACGAGAGTACCTCAAAGATGGCTTGATGCCATAAGAAAGACTATTGAACCCATGCAGCCCGCCTGCGCCGCTTCCATGAGCCCCGTTCGATCTAATACCATCAAAGAAGTCCACCAACAAACCGGGCACCCTGGGGTCAAGCGGACCCTATATTTCGCTAAGTTGGTTGAACCAGGAGTACAAAAGGCAGACGTCAGGAAAGTGGTCAAAGATTGTATAGCATGCCAATCCATTGATCCAGCACCCGTTCGCTGGGAGAAAGGAAAGCTGGTAGTGGAAAGCCATTGGAACCGGCTGGCGATGGATATTACTCACCACAACGGTGAGGATTTCTTGACTCTCATTGATTGCGGTCCATCCAGGTTTGCGATATGGCGCATGCTGCGCCGGCAGGATGCAGTCAGCATCATCCGTCAGTTAAACAATATTTTTCTTGAACGTGGCCCCCCAACGGAGATATTAACCGACAATGGCGCTGCATTCACTAGTGAGCAGTTCAGAAAGTTTGCTAATGGCTGGGGAGTACACCTGAGGTTTCGATGCGCCCACGTACCGAGTGGAAATGGGGTCATCGAGCGGAATCACAGAACCGTCAAAACCATTGCGGCCAGGACGGGCTGCACGGTATTTGAGGCAGTCTACCTGTATAACGTAACCCCAAAGGATAATGTTTCACCCTCTACAGCGCCGGCTGACACCTTGCACAGGTATCACGTCAGGGTGAAAGGCATAGAGACTAACCCGCTGCCCGAACTGGAAGTAACCAAAGAGAAACTGAAAAAAGGGGATGTCGTCTGGACTAAGAACCCGCGCGGCAAGTGTACGACGAAATACGGAGTTGGACGCGTCACCGAGGTAATCAGCCCACAGGCGGTGCGAGTCGACGGTATGCTCCGTCACATTAGGGACCTACGGTTAGCAACGCAATCATCACTGAACGACAAGAGCGAGTCGGAGTCAGAGAGCAGTGAGGCATCGCTCTGGCTTGCAGCAGCCCCATCGGACAGTGACTCGGATATCAGCAGTATCCCAGCGGACGCGATGTTTCTCGACCCTCAGACCGCGGACGAGAGCACAAGCGAAGATGAGGCTTGCATTGTCCCCCTCCGAAGAAGCAACCGGCGAAGGCGATCTAGGCCTCCCTGCCATCTCTGTGATCATGAGATCAGGGGGGAGTGTAGGGAACATGAACATGAAGAGGGCTTACTTGCGAAACGTCCTCGGGTTTGCTTGTCCTGTGCGCTGCGAGTGAAAGAAAGAAAGAAGGAAAGAAATCCAACATGGCGTCCCTGAATGTTTATTACATACAGTTCACGCAAAATCTCGCAAAGTCTCGCTGCACGTATGGAAATTAGGTGTGACTGGATATTATAAAAAGCGAGTCTCGTACCGTCTCAGAGAAACGGAGTGTGCGAAGCGAGTGCACGTGTCGAGCAGTAAGAGCTGCTTTGGAGGTTAACAGTGACTTGCGACCTACGTTATTATTTCATCCTCTTACCTATAGTTTTGGTCTTTTCAAGACTGAGGTCCATACGCATCTCTTGTCTTTTCGATAATCATATTTGTTCTTGTTAGATCCTTATATCATGTGGTTTCATGCCTTGTCTGGAGCGATTTCCATGAAAATAAAAAATAAAAAATATATAAATATATGATCTTTACCACATATTAATCGAGCATTCTGGATAGGGCTTAACATGTTTGCTGTCGCTAGCGTAAATTTGTAAACAACAGATATAAATACTTCAAGACTACTATTAAGGACCCGTAAGTGATACGAGGGGCGTTCAATAAGTAATGCCCCTGACCCACTTCCAGTTGTCTGATCTCGATGAAATTTTGCATGTGTAATGATTTATATCTGTATGGGTTATGTTCCACATAGTTCAGAAGTAATTGCAGTTTCTGATTTACAGGTGTTTGAATTGTATCAGGTGTGAATTGAGCCAGTTGAGTGTCGCGCAGTGATCCGGTTTTTGTATTTGAAAGGATGCACACCAAAGGAGACTTTTGATGAAATGAAAAATCTTATGGTGATGATGCCCCATCATATGACCTTGTAAAATGCTGGCATCGTGAATTCAAACATAGCCGGAAGTCGGTGGAAACAGCTCCCAAACCTGGTCGTCCCTCTTCTGCCATTGACGAAGCATCTGCCCGTCAAGTTGAGGCTGCCATTTTGGAAGATCGACGCATTACTATTCGCCAAATAGCCCAAGAGGTCAAGATTAGTACAGGGTCTGTGGAAACTATCATTCATGACCATTTGCATATGCATAAGGTGTCTTCCAGATGGATTCCCAGATTGTTCACACCTTTCCAGAAGTAAGAACGCGTCGAGTGCTTGAGGATGAATTTGAAGATGTGCCAAGAAGATGAGTCAAAGTTTTTCAAAAGACTGATTACACAGGATGAAACTTGAGTCCATCAATATGATCCAGAGACCAAAGCCCAGTCAATGCAGTGGAAGCACTTAGACTTACCACCCCCAAAGAAGGCAAGGGTGTAGCCCTCTGCTGGCAAGGTCATGCTCACAGTCTTCTGGGACCAGGACGGAGTAGTGATGACAAATTTCCTGTCAAAGGGTACCACAATTACAGGAGCCTATTACACTTCACTTTTGATGAAATTAAGAGAAGCTATCAAAATCAAGAGGCGGGGCCAGATCAGCAAGTATCCTCCTCCTGCAGGACAACGCTCCGGGTGGGTATATATATATATACATGTATATATATATATTTTTTTTTATATATATACATATTACTTAAAACTATAAGTTGTATTATGGTTTCACGGGCCCGCGCGCGATCTTCATACTGTCTTATATCCGAGATTGGGGTCGAATTCACTATTTGTTATCATTCCCTGGTTTTTGACTTAGTAACAAAAAACGTTTGCTTTTTGTTTCTTTATTGTTTTTTTTATTGATCAATCATAACCTATTATGGTTAAAAGCCGCTCAAGGATATACTTTAAAAAGATCACGTGAGTGTCAGTTAAAAGGTCAAGAATATTAAGAGGGGACTGAAAGTGTTAAATAAAATAGATTAAGTTTGATTACTTATGCGAATGGTTTATGAAAAGTATTTGTGGATATTGGATATGAAGACAGCTATGTTGTAATCTTAAGACAAACAGTCCCGTGGTAACATGTTCCACGGAAGGGAACCTCTTGAAAAGCAGCTATGTTCATGGAAATTTTGCCTGACCCTATTCACAGAGTTGTAGTAAAAAACGAGTTCTGGCTGTGAATGTTTTGTAAGAGGGAACTGTCCAAACTGACCACGTGTGTCTGTTAGTTTGCTATTATAAAAAAAACGAACTTAAAAAATAAGAAGTTAGATGTGGAATTTAATCTTAGATTTGAAAAAGATACAAAATAAAAGAAATATAAAAAAATTAGAAAAACTGTTGGCTGTCAATAAAAGTAAATTCTCAAATATAAAAATCTCTGGTGAAAAATGACGGCTGGCTCTACGTGGGTCAGATAACTGTTGGCAAACGTCCAGGACCTTCTTCTCTTTGCGAAAGAATTGGGGCACTGCAAATCGGTAACTGGACATTTCTCGTATTGAGATTTACTGATCGCTGAACTACATCCTTCACCTGAAGGCGATCAAAATCAGTGGAAAAATATTACAGATTTCACTGATTTCTTTCATGTAGATCGCAAAAATAAGAGCGCTTGAAAAAAATGACAAACATGTTATTATATTAAAGAATAACATTTGTTCACAAAAAGTTTGAAATTTGATCATGTATACGTTACTTATTCAGCATTAATTATGATCGTATATCTATCTAATATATATATATATATATATATATATATATATATATATATATATATATATATATATATATAAAATTTGTTTTTGTTGATTATCTATGTACGTATGCGTTTCGTCCTTTATAATCGGGACTCATCAGCATAGAGATATGACTATTCACTACCGGTCATGCGATTCGAAAGCCCGGGCTCCGAGTATTTTACAACTCAAATCCCGACGTCTAGACTCACTCGGCCACCGCTGAATAGCAAAATAACCAGTGATAATTTTAACCCGTTATCCGGCGGCTTGACGTTATAAGAGCGTTCAACTTAATTAAACGAACAATGCATTTATAGCATGCGACGTCATGCTGTGTTAATACTACACTTACAGTGCCCATCTAGAGAGTTTTGTAGGGGTTACAAATGATACATATTTGTTTTATGTTTATTATCTATGTACGTATACGTTTCGTCCTTTTTAATCGGGACTAATCGGACTATATATATATATATATATATATATATATATATATATATATATATATATATATATATATATATAGTATAATCCATCTATCCGCCACTCTCTCTAAAACTATAGAAACCCCAGTATTTTCCGCTTGGGGTCGCTTTGCCAACTTGAAACTTATAGTGCTATGTTGATCTGAACTTTTGAAACATTATAAATAATCGCACACACTATTGAATTCCTGTCTACCCAACGTAACCAATAATTTATATATATATATATATATATATATATATATTATAATTTGTTTTATTTATATAAATATTATTGGTTACTTATGTGCATACATGTTTCGATTGTACTCTTCACAGAGAGTTTTTTTGGTCTTAGGAGGTTGACTATCTGTGAAGAGTACAACGGAAACATGTATGCACATATGTAACCAATAATGTTTGTATAAATAAAAATTATACTAAAGAACAGCTCTACTTGTTATTGAGTACTTTTTATAAACACTTGAGTTTCAACGGATTTACATCTACAATTATAGAAAACAAGTAAAGGGTGAGAATAAAAATATTATAAAATACAATATCTATTAAGTCACCAGTTGTTCAAACCAAGAGGTTGAAAATAAAAGAAATGTTATTCTTCTTTCCTTAAGCCATGGCTTTTCAAAGCATGATATCTAATCGTGAAAGGAATGCAAACAGGTAAGTTGGTTTAATGGAAATTTGTTATATATATATATATATATATATATATATATAAATATATATATATATATATATATGAAGGAGAATGGAAAGGAATTAGAGAAAGCAAAAGCCAAATCAAAATTCAATTCAAAAGTTCAAAGCAAGGTATATTCCGCAAAAAGGCAATTTATTCAAGTTAAATTTTCCTTAAGCCAGGCTTTTCAAAGATCAAAATCTTATCATCAGAGGAAGTCGCTGGGATAGATAAGTTAGCAATGGCCAAGATTTAAAATTTGAAAAAATAAAATAAAAGTTGTAGGGAAAGAAACGCAGGGCAAAACTGTGCCAAGGTGCAAGCAAATGTCCGATTGCCAAAAAGTCCGGTGTCGAAGAGTCCAGCGGAGAGAATAAGATGTAGATAGGTAGGTCGTTAGAGGCACGAGAAGTAATGAGAGAGGTTTCAAAGTTAAATTCCAAGAAGTCACAACTTCAGGTACGGCGAAAATAGAAAATCCAAGAAATGTACCTCTTATTGGACTTTTTACCCTTCTTGGATTTTCTATTTTCGCCGTACCTGAAGTTGTGGCTTCTTGGAATTTAACTTTGAAACCTCTCTCATTACTTCTCGTGCCTCTAACGACCTACCTATCTACATCTTATTCTCTCCGCTGGACTCTTCGACACCGGACTTTTTGGCAATCGGACATTTGCTTGCACCTTGGCACAGTTTTGCCCTGCGTTTCTTTCCCTACAACTTTTATTTTATTTTTTCAAATTTTAAATCTTGGCCATTGCCAACTTATCTATCCCAGCGACTTCCTCTGATGATAAGATTTTGATCTTTGAAAAGCCTGGCTTAAGGAAAATTTAACTTGAATAAATTGCCTTTTTGCGGAATATACCTTGCTTTGAACTTTTGAATTGAATTTTGATTTGGCTTTTGCTTTCTCTAATTCCTTTCCATTCTCCTTCATTTCTAGCTGCTCTATCCTGGATATTGAGCTGTATACTCTTCACAATAGGGTTTTACCTTTCCTAAAAGTTCGCTTTTAGTACACCTCTTATATATATATATATATATATATATATATATATATATATATATATATATATATAATTTCAAAGTAAGTATATTTCTACAGGTTAAAATATAATTGAGCATTCTAGTCTCATTTGTTCCAAACACAGTATTATAATGTATATTTAATCCATAAGCACCTGTTTCTTCATATTGCGGCCTTGCAGTGTGGCTAGACAGTGCAAGTGTTTTCTTGGCGAGATTCGAAACCCGATCGTCTTTCTAACGTAAACAGCAGTCAAAAACCGTACCTGTATGCTACCTATGTCGCCTCAACACTTAAAAGTTATTATAGCGCTTATGTAGTTTTTGTTTACATTTATGTAACCGGTTATTCAATATAGAATTGCTTTATTTTGTAGAAACCGTTATTAAAGAGGTCAACCGATCAATGTGCTACACACACACATACACACACGCACACACACACACACACACACACACACACACACACATATATATATATGCTATTTATCTACCTCCCACATCGGTAAGATGTGACACAATGTCGGGAAAGTGGGATTTGAAAAGCCAGCGCCCGAGAAGGTGAGCACTCTGCCCTACAAAAAAATGCCTGGGCAGCCCCGTCGGCATTCTCCAGTAGGACGCCTCAGGCAGTAAGCAATAAACTTACTCCTCTCCAAAGAGGGGAGGCAAAGCCTGGGAGGGTGGACCTCCTAGAACTGCACAGGACAAACCCATAGACCGGCGGAATCAAGACCCGAAGGCCAAGACAATACCGTTTTATGGGGTGTAGTATCCATCGGAACAGATACTACACTTTGATCCCGACCAAAAGTTATGCATCGTTCCTTTCATTAAAAGTCGAACGCTCTATGACGTCAAGCCACCGTATAAAGTGTTAAAATTATCACCGTTTATTCGCTGTTCAACGTGGCCGGGTGGTTAAGGCGTCGGATTTGACTTGCATATATATAAATACTCGTAATCCGGGGTTTCGAATCGCATGACCGGTAGTGAATAGTCATATCTCTATGCTTATGAGTCCCGATTAGTAAGGACGAAACATATACGTACATAGATAATAAACAATAACAAATATTATATATATATATATATATATATATATATATATATATATATATATATATATATATATATGTGTGTGTCTGTGTGTGTGTGTGTGTGTGTGTGTGTGTTACTTATTGGATAGTTTTAAAGAGTATGATGTACAATTAGTATGAAATCGGGTAAAAAGTGAATGTTATGTCAAATATAAATATATGAAGGCGCTTTAAGGCAAAATGAATAAAGGTTGGGCCGCAGAAAGTTATAGATTATGTAATTAGTGTATGTGTTTATTTGAGAAAAAAGGGATGCGAAAGAAGAGGTGGACCGAAGGAGGAGGAGATGAGATGTAGTTTGAGGAAATAAAGAAAGAGAAAAAGTACAAAGAGTACGAGTGTAAAACGCAAGAAAGAATCAGGGAAAGAAAAGAAGGAAAGAAAGAACGAGTAGGAAGGAAAGAAAGAAAGAAAGAAAGAATCAGGGAAAGAAAGGAAGGAAAGAGGAGCGAGTAGGTAGGAAAGAAAGAAAGAAAGAAAGAAGGAAAGAAAGAAAGAAAGAAGGAAAGAAGGAAAGAAAGAAAGAAAGAAGGAAAGAAAGAAAGAAACAGAAGGGCATAATTGGGAAAGAAACGAAGAGATATAAAGATGAAAGGGGAAAAAGATTAGATGAAAAAGTGAGATTTATATGCGTGGGAAAAGCAGAAATCATGAAATAATATGAAAACACTATCAAGAATACAAGATGAAATATGAGAAGAAAAAGAGAAAATGATAAAATGAAATAATATGGGAGAAAAAATACAGAAAGAAAAGTATAAGATAAAATGAGAGAGAAACGAAAAATGGCAAAAAAGTAATAACGAGAAGGAATGAAATAAATTAAGAGATGAAAATAAAAAATGGATAAAGCAATGAGAAATAAATAACAAACAAGGTTAAAATAATATGAATAATAAACGGAAGAACGAAAGATGAAACAATATGTAATGAAAAAAAACGAATGAAATAATATGAAAGGAAAAAAGAAATAATGAAATAATATGAAAGGAAAAGAAAGAAAAAATGAAATAATATGAAAGGAAAAGAAAGAAAGAATTAATGTAATAATATCAAACAAAAAAGAAAAAAAGAATGAAATAATATGAAAAGAAAAGAAAAAATGAATAAAATAATATGAAAGGAAAAGAAAGACAGAATTAAATAATATGAAAGGAAAAGAAAAAAGAATGAAACAATATTAAAAGAAAAAGAAAGAATTATTGAAATAATATAAAAGGAAAAAGAAAGAATGAAATGATATAAAAGGGATAAGAAAAAAGAATTAAATACTATAAAAGGAAAAAGAAAGAAAGAATGAAATAATATGAAAGGAAATAGAAAGAAAGAATGATATAATATGAAAGGAAAAAGAAAGAAAGAATGACATAATATGAAAGGAAAAAGAAAGAATGAAATAATACGAAAAGAAAAAGAAAGAAAGAAAGAATGACATAATATGAAAGGAAAAAGAAAGAATGACATAATATGAAAGGAAAAAGAAAGAATGTCATAATATGAAAGGAAAAAGAAATAATGAAATAATAGGAAAAGAAAAAGAAAGAAAGAATGACATAATATGAAAGGAAAAAGAAAGAAAGAATGACATAATATGAAAGGAAAAAGAAAGAAAAAATGACATAATATGAAAGGAAAAAGAAAGAATGAAATAATAGGAAAAGAAAAAGAAAGAAAGTATGTCATAATATGAAAGGAAAAAGAAAAAAAGGATGAAATAATAGAAAAGAAAAAAATGAAATAATATAAGAAGTCAAAAAGTTGATAAGAAATAAAGATAACATGAAATAAAAAAGAAAGAAAGATGAAATTATTGAATAAGTTCCATTGTGAGAATTGAGACATTCAAGACGGAAATCGAAGAGAAAAGAAGGAATTGATTAACGAGAGAGGTGCTGCCTTCAAGGAAGAGTCCCCTGAAACTTCGCGATGTTATTGTTATTTTGAACCCCAATCATGGATGACCAAACCCACCCGCCCAAGGAAAGCGGGTAATTTCGCAACCAGGTAAACATGTGAAGGCGCCAATTCACATCTTTGAAATGTAAGACAAATAGAAAAAAGATTCACAAAGACAAAATAATAATTAAGAAAGGCGAAAAGCTGAACACAACAAAACTAAAAGGAGTTTGAAATCGAAAACTTGAAAGAAACTTTGAAAGACGAGAAAAAATGCGCTCTCCGGATGCAAATGTGTATTAGCTTCAATGCAGTAATACATTTATACCAAACTAGCTTATCTACCCGTAATCCGAAATGCATTCATGTCATGCTAGTTTTAACTAATAAAATCAGAAATAATGTAAGCCAGTAAGAAATGGAAATAAATGTAAGTAAAAGTAGGAATTATCTCCTTAAAATTTCAGATATGTAAGTCTCCATTGTAATAATGTTCTTCGTCGGAATAATTATTTTCAGAAATAAACTAAAACGAAGCACAATTTTTAGTTTAAAGAACATGCTGCAAGTAAAAACAGGGATAAATCGCTGTTCAGAATCAAATGTTGATTTGTCGGATATATTGCTATTTAAGTTTTACATAAAAAATCCGACAATATTTATTTTTTATATTAGATGCGTTATTTTATGAAAGCTATTAAGTATTTGTAGTTAAATAATGAAGTGGACTAACGATATATCGTATTTGCTTTGCTCAGTCCTGTAGCATCTATTGTTCCACTTTAACAGGTGGCGTTCGCAACAAAATAGAATAGAGCAAATTAAAGAATCGTAACTTGCTGTTTAATACGAACTGCATTTTCTTGTCTTCACAACAACATAGAATTAACCAAAGTCTGCCTACTTCCAATCCTCTCATAATATTGTTCTACAACTAATTAAAAATCTTATTTATAAGTAGTATTGATTTACTCCTCTCCACGAGTTAGGCACAAGGCCAGTTTTTATCTTACTCCCACAAGTAAGATGTGACCCAAGGTCGGGTCGGGAAAGTGGGGTTTAAAAATTGCCTGGGCAGCCCCGTCGGCATTCCCCGGTAGGACGCCTCAGGCAGTAAGCAATAAACTTACTCCTCCCCAAAGAGGGGAGGCGAAGCCTGGGAGGGTGGACCTCCAGAACTGCACAGGACAGACCCATAGACCGGCGTAAATCAAGCCCCGAAGGCCAAGACAATACCAGTCTTTAGGGTGCAGTATCCATCGGAACAGATACTACACTTTGATCTTAGCAAAAAGGCCAACCCATTAGTTTATAAAAATGATCAACGTATATTTATGAGAACATAAAACACTAATAATACCGAGTGATTATTTATTTTAAACTTTTACTGTATGTATTTCATGTTTGTAAAACATTTCATACTAATAAATCACCACTTACTAAGTCCAAAAGCAACTGAAGGAGAAGGGTCAATGTGATTGTCAGGTGGATGATGAAACGAGAGGATTGAAAACGATGGACAAAAACGACAAAATTTGATTACTTAAGAGGACCGTTCGACAGGTATTTGTTTTCATTAAACTTGAAAACAACTACGTTGCAGTCTGTAGGGAAGCAGTTACGCGGCAACATGTTCCACGGGTCGGAGTTCTTGGTAAGAAACTCTGCTCATGAAAGTTTCGTGTTGTTTTAGACACACACATTGCGAGTTAATGATATATACGTATAAATGACTTACGCCCTTTTGATTGAATCGCAGTCGTGTAGAAACTGATCACAGTTTAGGTATTATTTTACAGGGTAAACTTTTTTTTCAAACCTTTAGGCTAATAGGGCAACTTTATAAAGAGGGGCAAACAAGAAAAATAACGTTTTAAATGCGATAGTGGTGATGGAAGTAGAAATTTAAAACTACACATTTAAAAATAAAAATCTAACACGAATAAGTTTAGAATTAGGGAATTTGATCACCGACAAGAAAAGAATTAGGCTAGAGGGAAATCAATGAAAAATGCATTTAAGGACTTGACTAAAAATACAGATCGGAAAATTACGGAAGGTGTGATCGACAAGAAATAATTATGTTAAAGAAAAATTGAAAAAACAATTTCAGTACCGAAAAGTTTACTAAAAAGAAATACATATCATTTTTAAATTGCGTTTTTTTTGTGTGTGTTTGTTGTTAACTTCACATTAAAAGTTCATTCAAGGTCGAAATTTTACGGTATTTCAACCTTCGATTTTTTAAACATCTGATGCTTTTTTATGACAGTAACCACCGTGCAATATCAAACTTAATTAAATATTAATATTTTAAGTTATAAACGTTTCTATTGCAAAATTTCGGTTATACGACATACAATATAAAGACGTAAGACACAGATAATACTTTTACTCATCCTTACGTTGTCAGGCGGTGGTATGCAGTCTCATAACTGACTTGCTACTTACATACTTTCTGCTAAAGTATGAGGTGGCACAGGGCCGGAATGTTGGAAGTGAGCTAGCGCCCCAATGGACTTTCTTCTGTTTTGTTTTTTAATTTATTTTAAATCAGTTCCTTTCGGAAAAGGTCATGTTTTGTTAAACTCTGCTAAGCTTTACATTAAACCAAATATGTTCTGTTCTACCGTTTATTGAAATCATGATAAACCCCCTGCTTTACCCAAATAGACTATTTTTA
The DNA here is from genome assembly GCA_963556195.1 of Sepiola atlantica. Taxonomy (NCBI): domain Eukaryota; kingdom Metazoa; phylum Mollusca; class Cephalopoda; order Sepiida; family Sepiolidae; genus Sepiola; species Sepiola atlantica. Next base: position 5,548,410 of record OY744521.1, read on the forward strand.
TTCTAAACGGATACATAAGAAGATACAAAAGCATATAGTTAGTAACGCATGAACAATTTAAAATGTGTGCCTATACACATATACGTTTATACACAAAAGAAACATAAGATTATATTTTAACATATGTACACACACATGTATATATATATATATATATATAGCTAACATTCTTAAAACGCAGAAGTACACCTTCCGTACAAATCTATGAATAAACTTATACTACGCATGAGTAAATATATGGTCATCCGTAGAGATAATTTTTTCAGTGCGGCGAGCACCAAAGGCAGGGATCGAACTTACAAGCATCTCGTTGACCGTCGGCAGTTCTAACCGCTAGATCACGGAAAGGGCGCCGTTGGTAAATATCTACAATGTTTTTTATATAAACATTGACCGCTTCTTGACAGTGCTTCATTTGTTTATTTACAAAGAGCTTTGCATTACGCTAAATAGTGTCAAATAGTAGAGAAGGAATGGCAAAGAGACAGAGAGACAGAGATACAGAGAGACAGACAGACAGAGACAGGTTTCGTAAAAATGTAAGTTCTTGTTTACAATCTATACTTGATTTCTGATGGGTTTATGTGCTGCAAAAACTGACGAGATCAAAAACAAAATTAACAAAAACGACGTGATTCACGTAGTTCATTCCTCCATTCAGTCTTTAGTCAATTAAACATGTCGATCTTATTTCGATACAATATAAAGAGTTTTCAGCGAGTCAAATACACAAATTAAAAGAGTAGCTTTCAAAATAGGCTATTGGTTCTTTTATTTGATTTGATTTTTAAGTCATCCATTGATCGGCGCTCCCAGTTGGAGATTTCTTGTTTGTTAAATGTCGGTCAATTATTGAACAAATCGAT
>OY744521.1:5559275-5569275 GCA_963556195.1 Sepiola atlantica
CTGGTGTTTTAAAACGTAAAAGAGGCAATAAAAAGTGATTATCAAATTACTAAAACGGGGTTAGCATCAGGTTGTTAACCGATTAGTGAGTTTTTTGTTTAGCAGGATTTTAATTGAAGAAAAAATACGCGGAGTATTTGAAGCATAATGGTTGAAATTTAACATTATATATGTGACATTTCCCTGCTTGTGTAAAGTGTCGCGTGTGGAGGGTCAGTGCAGTAATGTATGATAACTCCTATCATACAGCCGACCTATTACTCAACAAAGTGTTCAAAATGTAAGGAAAATGGAAGAAGTCTTGAAAAAAGACAAAAGAACGTAAAATATAAGTGATGAAAAAAGATAAAAAGAATGAATGAAAAAAAAGAAGAAATTAATGAATAAACTATAAAAATAAACAAATAGCAAGTCAGACCATCACCTCATACTCCGTCGCCTGAAATGAATTCGAAAAAAAAATCCTTCACTTTATAATTATAAGTCACCAAGCAGTGTTTTTTTCTTTAGGTCATCAGAAATGATAATTTATATATAAAAAGTTAAGAAGGTAAAGTGAGTGTTGATGTTGATCGGAAGAATCGGAGAGTACTGGAAATTTTAGGATCCAAATCATACGGAGATCAAAAATCATTACCTGGTTATGATTTTTGTGAAAGGAGGACACATGTAAAAAAATGTTAAAAAAGAAAGAAGAAGTAAAAGGAAGAAGAACACATGTAAGAAAAGAAGAGGAAGAAGAAGTAGGAGTAAGGAATAAGAATAAGAAAACATGTAAAAAAGAAGAAAAGGATGAAGAAAAAGAAAACATGTAAAAAAAGAAAAGAATAGTAAGCAGAAGAAGAAAAAGAAGAAGAAGAAGAAAAAGAAGAAGATGAAGAAGAAGGAGAAGAAAACATTTTTAAAAAAGGAGAAAAGCAAGACATTAATTTATGTTTGGCTGTGTGAGAATAAATATCAGCACAAGTGATTTGTATCAGCCACGTGTTGAAGTCATTCATGGCGGCACAAGAGAAGAAGAAATAATAAAATGTAGGCACTAAAACTATTTAGAATAATCGCATGGAATGCCAGATTTTATCAACTTAAGAAGATCGATTATGGCGCTTAAGTAAAACCCAAAACTAACCCTGACCCTAACACAAACCTTAACCTTAACCCCTAAACCCTAACTCTAACCCTAACCCTAAAACTTAAGCCTAACCCTAACTCTAACCCTAACCCCTAAACCCTAACCCTCATTCTAAAACTTAAGCCTAACCCTAACCCTAACCCCTAACCCCTAGACCCTAACCCTAATCCTAAAACTTAAGCCTAACCCTAACCCTAACCCCTAAACCCTAACCTTGATCCTAATACTGAAGCCGAACCCTAACACTAACCCCGAAACCCTAAAACCTAACCCTAATCCTAAAACTTAAGCCTAACCCTAACTCAAACCGTAACAACTAAGCCCTACCCCTGATCCTAAAACTTAAGCCTAACGCTAACCTCTAAACCCTTACCCTAACCCCTAAACCCTAACCCTAATCCTAAAACTCAAGCCTAACCCTGACCCTAACCCTAATTCCTAAACACTAACCCTAACCCTAACCTTAATCCTAACCCTAACCCTAACCCTAACCCCTAAACCCTGATCCGAAAACTTATGCCTAACCCTTACCCTTACCCTAACCCTAACCCCTAAACCCAAACTCTAATCCTAAAACTTAAGCCTAACCCTAATCCTAAAGCCTAACCCTAATCCTAAAACATAAGCCTTACCATCACCCTAAACATAACCCCTAAACCCTAACCCTGATCCTAAATATTAAACCTAACCCTAACCATTACCCCTACACCCTAAGCCTAATCCTAAAACTTAAGCATAACCCTAACCCTAACCCTAATCTAAACCCTAACCTAACCCCTAAACCCTAATACTAATGCTTATCCTTACCCTAACCCTAACTCCTAAACCCTTACCCTGATCCTAAAACTTAAGGCTAACCCTAAAACCTAAACCCTAACCCTAATCCTAACACTTATGCCTTACCCTAACCCTTACCCCTAAATCCTACCCCTAACCCTAACCTTAACCCCTAAACCCTAATCCTGATCCTTAAACTTAACCCTAACCCGTACCCTTACATTAACCCTAACCCCTAAACCCTAACCCTAATCCTAAAACTTAAGCCTAACCCTAACCCTAACCCCTAAATCCTAAGCCTGATCCTAAAACTTAGGCCTAACTTTAACCCGTACCCTAACATTAACCCTAACCCTAACCCTAACCCTAACCCTAATCATAACCCTAACCCTTACCATAACCCCTAAACCCTTACCCTAATCCTAAATCCTAACCCTAACCCTAACCCTAACCCTTAAACTTAACCATAACACTAACCCCTAAACCCTAACTCTAATCCTAAAACTTAAGCTTAACCCTAACCTTACCTAACTACTAAACCCTAACCCTAATCCTAAAACTTAAGCCTAACCCTAACCCTAACCCCTAAACACTAACCCTAATCCTAAAACTTATGCCTAACCCTAACCCTAACCCTATCCCCTAAACACTAACCCTAATCCTAAAACTTAAGCCTAACCCCTAAACGCTAACCATAATCCTAAAACTTAAGCCTAACCCTAACCCTAACCCCTAAACCCTAACTCTAATCCCAAAACTTAAGCCTATCCCTAACCCTAACCCCTAAACCCTAACCCTAATCCTTAAACTTAAGCATAACCCTAACCCTAACCCCTAAATCTTAACCCTTATCCTAAAACTTAACCCTAACCCTAACTCTAACCCTAATCCTAAAACCTAAACCTAATGCTAACCCTAACCCTAACACTAACCGCCATCAACTTAAACTTGGATGATATTCGATTTTTGGGTGGCCTTTAAGCTTGTATAGTTAAAACTAAATCAACGATTTAAATATATAGATATCATCAGTTTTAATGTTGAGTTTACGTGAACAAAAACAAATAAAAACGTGTAAGCATGATGAGAGGTGAAGCTTTTGCATTTCCATGAAACAAAACAAAATGGAAAATTGGCATCGCTTTTATTTTGGGGCAATATAGTTCCCCCATGAGTACAGCACACTTCTTTCACCAGAGGTGTTACTTTTTTTGTGTTTTTTAAATCTCATTGTGTCGTAATGTTAAAACCACCCAACGGCATCAAATATCTCATCAGCAGGCGTCAAACATTGGCTAGCTAAATATTTTATCGAACTTAGTAGCAAGTAGGTCTTCAGTAGATCTTCATAGATTAGGCAGGGACACTGTCACCATGGGGAAACAAAACTAAACAGTCACACATGTAAACCAGTGTTTGATCGTAACTCCTCCCTCCATTTTGATGACGTCATTCATATACGTCATTCAAGATGGCATCGCTACGAACGCCACTTAAAATGCGTGTGATTCTTCTCCTAGCAGCGATAGTAAGGAGAGAAAAAAGTGCTTATATTATAAGTGAACTTTACTTGCCCGTTTGTAAGAATGTCATTCTCTGATGTGTGTTGAGATGTTTTGTATCAATGGGTCACCGCTTATCAAGTCCCGATGGCCACTCAAGGAACGGGGTTAATGAGTCTGTCAGGTGGACGGTGACCAAACACCTGGAGGATTAGAGACGATAGTTGAAATTGGACAGAATTTGATAGTTTAAGAGGACAACTCAACAAGAATTTGTAAACATTGGACTTGAATACGATCATATTGTAGTCAGCTGGGAAGCATTCCCGCGGTAGTGTGTTCAACAGACGGTTAGTTCTTGGAAATAAACTTTGCTTATGGAAGTTCCGTTTGGTGTTAGGTACACAGAGGGAGTTCAAGAGGAAATACTTCAGGCAAAGCTTTTATCATATTATCCTACAACAGTTACTACGTACGTCCCTTTCTTTCTCCGTTTTCATAAGGAATTTCCAAGAACTTCCTAACCGTCAGACACATTTCTACATGATTGCTTCTCTGAGGGATACAACTTAGTCATCTTCAAATCTAATGTAACTAATATTCTATTCATTATTTTCAATCCTTTCATAATATTGATCGTCGTCCAACTTTCAATCCATCTATTTATTTAACCCTATTTTTAGAGCTGCTGATTCAAAAAAAATCAATCAATACTTCAAATACATGAAACGCTTTATAGTCGACGTACAAGAAAAGTTCTGTTTTTAAGACGTAAATTATGTAGTAATATTTACAGCCCGTCCGGAATGTTCGTGCCGAGTTTTCGTAGTTCATGTTTCGACATGCCAGGTTATTTACAGATATACATTTCCGGTTAGAGCATACGTCGAGCTAGCTCTTGAGAAAGAAAATTAATAATTATTGTGTTAATTTGGAGCCCTTTGAAAATGGAAGATTGTAAGAGACATTTTAGGCATTATTTCCATAAAAGACAGAAATACTTTGCAAACAACAGAAATATGTTCAGTGTACAGTGATGATTGACATTCCTATAGGGGAGCGGCCCGCAAAATGTAGAACTGGAGATTTTAGCCGTCATGATGATGAAGAAGGCCCATCTTTATAGAACACGATCAAATTAAGACATTAATTGATAACTAGCGGAACCCGTGTAAATTACACGAAATGGTGTTTTCAATACTAATTATCCTGATCCTAACCTATACATGTTTGAATAAAATAGGATGAGATTTGACTTAATAAAAGAGATTATTTTTTAAAGCGTTTTTCAATTTTGAAAGTTGTGTTGTAACTGCATGCTTTGCTTTGCTTAAAGTATTTCCAGAATCGAGAATTCTTTAAGATTGTTCAAGCGTTGCAGAAGAACGAAAAAATTCCAGAGGATTGTGTCTAATAAATAAAAGAGTGTTCGTGTCCGTCCGTCAGACTTTTTTCTCGATTTGATCGATCGACTAATTCCGATTTCGACGACTAAACCTTACTTTGCAAATGCTTTAGATTAAATTAAATTTGGCTCCAATTCATGAGTAGCATCCAAAGATTCAGAAGGTCGTTGCTTTTCATGTAAGCGTGACACACAAAATAACACACACGCTATCTATTAATATGTGTCTTCCCGGTCGTCCCCTTCCTACCCCCCTCCTTTCGATATAGAAAAAATATCTTAGAGGTTCGTTGGGATCGAACTATAAACCGACGTCGCTAACCGTTGCGCCAAAGGGAAATACTTAAAATTATTTCGAAAATTAGGTGACTTGAATGTTTTTTCCAAATCTAGGTGCGGCATGCATGCGCACGGCTTTTGATGTAAGCGTGATAAACGAACACACACGCTATCGTATTAATCTATAGATAACCCACATTACACAACATGAGAACTAACAGAAAGGCTTAAAGTATCAAAATCCGCCATTCGTGAGCATTGAGTAAAACTTAGGTACACAAATCGATACAAATCGCTTTGGTGGTGCCACATGGTTAAAATTCGGCACGAATTTTCCGGACAACCTAATAAAGTAAAGAGCGTTGGCTAAATATTAAAATCAAATTACCCTCTTATTATAAAGATGCCTGGACGTGCCTAATTACATTAACATCTATTTTCTTTGATTATCTGTGGACTGACTACAAGTTCCGTTGCTGTATTAGCAGCCATTCATCTTCGTGGGTTCGGCGTGACAATGTCATTCAAGATTTCTTTTTCAGTAACAGGTATACACAAAAGGAAGTAGATGTCGACACTTTTGACATTAAAATATAATGTATGTTATGTGGATTTTTCGGACTATTGTCCTCATCTTGGATGTTATTTACACAACGTTTCGGTCGATGTAACCTTCAACTTTTCTTCAGGTGAATCTTGTCGAACTCGGGAATCTGTACGTTGAACTCAGAAATATGTATGGAATTTCGAACGAAACCTTTTATTTAAGCAACGGGAGTAGCTTGTTCTCATTGTGTCAGCTATGTCGGGGTAGAAGAATTGGACAGTTCGTCATTCGTATTCTTAGTATCGTCCGTGTTTAGCATTGAAGCTTCAACCTCCAGAGAACTGTCAATTAGAACTGAGTAATATTTATCACTTTTATCCGTTGCGTTATGGGTCCTTGCGAAATATTTCCGAATTCGAGAACACACACCTGAAGAAAGTCGAAGGTTACATCGACAGAAACGTTGTGAGAATAATGTTTTCCAGTCCCAAATTAACAAATTATTTTTGAGCCGTCCTCTTGAATAAGATTCTACACAGTTTCAACACTCGTCTCCAATCAAGGTGTTTATCTTACAGCCCAGCTGACAAGTTAATTTAACCTTATTCTCGAGTGGCCTTTTAGCCTTAATAAGCCATGACTTATTAGTACAGAAAACATTCAAGATGAGATCAGTAGTCCGAATAATCAAAATAATCCTAATTATCAATCTTATTACGAAACCTTAAAATATCATGTAAGCCTGTTAAGTTCTTGAGTTTCACTCCGTACCTGAGAATTGTTTCTGGTTGGATCATGCCCAGATAGTGTTTAAGCTCCCCCGATTCGTTCCTATTCACTAAAATCTAAACTGAAACTTTTTGGAATTCATAATGCACTCATAGATTGGTCAGTACGATTGTCTTCCCTTGCCCCTTTCTCGAACGCAAGCACTGAACCCTAAGATCAACCAATATAAACTCAAACGCTTAGGGCTCCTGATTTTTTTTAAATTGCCATGAATACGGTCAACATCGGTTGACCGCATTACCACACAAGCACAAACGACTGTAGCATTTTGAATAATATTTGCCCATTCAAACAAAAAAGATTTCAAAGCTGGGTAACAATGTGTTCCTATTTCCAAAGTTTTGCATTCTGGGATCACTGTGCATGAGTCAATTGCCAATAAACAAATGTGCCAAAAATTCTCTTGTAAACAAAAAAAAACAACAAAACATTGATTATTTATAAAAGAATTACAAAAAACATTCAATTATTAAAAAAATATGACTTGATTTAATTTTTTTTTTAAATCACTAAATTTTCAATTGAGTATTTGTACTAAAAAAACAAAACATTCCAATTATTAGAAAATTATTTAAAGATTGAAGGCATTGCCGAATCTTTAGTAAATGGGACGGACCAGCAATGGATGGTTACATTTAATGCTACTAAGACAAAGCCCTTTTTGTTTTAACAATTATAAAAATCGTTTCTAGCCACTAATTGTTGTGGAGTTCAATACTCAATCATCTCGGCTTAATATTCACAGGTAACATGAATTGGAACAAATACACGGAAGACACTGCCAAGGCTGCTGCAAAGAAAGTGGACTCCCTCTACCAGGCTACAAAACTTCTCTCACCTGCCAGTATCCTGTATTTCTATGAAACCACAATTTTCCTATGTATGGAGTATTGTTGCCAGATTTCGGCTGGTGCACCAACCTCTAGTCTCTCCCTTTTAGACAGGGCCCCTAAAAAACGTCTCTAATCTAATAAGTCCCACACTGTCTAACAAGTTCCGGCCCCTGTTCTATCGCCGCAATGTTGCGTCTCTGTACTTGTTTTGCGTGTAATTCGATGAAATATGCTACGACAAACTGGCTGCACTTGTCCCCACTCCCTCAACGTGAATACCCCCGACCAACACGACAATCAGCAGAATCAAACCCCTTCCTTGTAGAGGTACCCAGATGCCGGAAAGCTTTGTAATCTAATAGTTTATTTCTTCGAACTGCTTGCCTTTGGGATTCTGTCCATGCGCCTTGTTTCCCTTACCGTACAAACGTGTAGAAATTTAAATGTAATGTGAACAAACATCTTGCTGCACAACTCATCACTTAGGATTCCCCTATTCATCTGGTCCCTAATTCAAACTAGCCCCTTATCGCCCAGTGGAAATATGCTTTGTTTGGGATGAATATATGTATCTGGAACAAACCCATACACATCTGTTAAGAGAGCACTTAACACAAGATACGTTCGCAGGCTCGTTTTGTATATTCACCTTTAATACTTACTTGATTAAAAAAGTGTTCAATTAATATACACGGTTGGTGTTCCTTTTCTTCGAAAGCTGTCGCTCCGATGCAACTTTCTGCACTTATCTATGAGTAAAATCATTATTATTCGCATGCAAAAACTGAAATTCGTTTCTGGAATAAAAATTTCCGAAGAAACCCACATTTAAATATTTGATTTCACTAGCTCATCAGATATTTACTCTCATTTAGGTCCACATTCGACTCGAATTCAAAATCTATCGATTAACCTTGTATATTTTGAAGATGATATTGAAAATCTACGCTAACTTAAAAAGTTGGTAATCAATAAAGGGACTTGTCTTCTGCATTTAAAACTGTAATACACTCCATTAAATTAGACGTGGATTATTTCCAATTATTCGACCAATACTCCTTCCGATCCGGTTATGTACTTGCTTCCTGTCCATATTAAACATGGCTAAACGTTGATTATTTATGCCAAATTAAATTGCTGAAAATTATTTTTAATATTAAATTTTACATTTTTTTACGCAAATAGGTCACAAATTAGTATGATCATCAAAATAAATTTTTTTGACTAATTTCCTAATAGTATTTCCTTTAAAATAATTTATTAATGACTACCAAAAACTCTATTGCTGCCGAATAATATTTAACAACGCTAGTATGCAATACATATTTGTGTTCGTTTTTACATACGTACGTCCCATTTTCAATGCGTCTGCCAACATCCCATCGATTCTAGAATGAAACGGAGGCTATTATATTTTGGACATCATTCTACGTTTAACACTCGATAAATCATCATAGTTCGATGTCAAGCCGCGATGCCAATTAAGTATGAGGTTTGAAATTTATTGGAGACGAAATCCAAAATGGTGCCGGCGCTACCGTAAACAAACAGAGGATTGACCAATGCAAAATGCGTATCAAACACTACCCCTTCCCGATGATGACTGGGGCTTAATTATAACACCTTGTGACTTCCGTCTCTCGCACTTGAACCCTATAGTAACACTGTAAATAATTTATTTAAACCATGAATTGGCTGCTCTGGTGCCCCTCGTCGTAAGTTCACTAGATCAATTTGACAATCAACTAAATCCTATCCATTCACTGTGGAGGTCCCCAGATGCCGGAAGACTTTCTGCTCAAATAACTTCTTTCCTCGTGCTGCTGACCTCTGGAACTCTCTCCGTGCCCCCTGTTTCCCCGACGGTACTGACATGCAGAAATTTAAAACTAATGTAAACAGACATCTGGTTGCGCAGATCCCAATTTAGGTTGACCCCCCCCCCAACCTTCTCCCTTTTCTTTCTTCTCAGTAGCTCCTTACGTCTACAGTGGCGGCCTGCCTTGTCTGGGGTGAACTATGTTTTAAAAAAAAAACTTAAAAAAACTAAATGGAACTACAATAAACACAGTTTGTTTTACAAGAACTTCCAATCTGCGGAACACAATACCACAGGAATGTTTCACAGCTGAATACAACGTGATTGTTTTTTTAGTCCAACTTAAAGTTAACAAATTGCTCGCTTAAATAATCAGATTCTGACCATTTAACTAATCGTTTCTAACCCTAACCCTAACCCTAACCCTAACCCTAACCCCAAGGTGTTTATTAATCGCCAACTGACAATCTCATTAGCCCTTATCCTAAAGTCGCCTTCTTGGCATTAATAAGAGGTGACTATTTTTTTTGTTAATGGAAATTGCTTCAGACAAGATACGAAGCCACTTGATGTAAGGAGCTAAAAAATACTACTTTACGGTTAAAAATTAGCCACGATAAGTTTTAGATGGATAGATTCCGATCCAGAAAACAGCAATTATTCCTCCTTTGTCAGAAACAGGGCTCATAGAATGTGAGGACTAAATGATAAAATAAGGGAAGCGAGAGTTACGAGGTTGCCGAAAGGTCAACTTTCTACTCTCCTAATCTCCCATTAGTAAAAACATTTGTTTTATTCATTTATTCTTTTTAATTTCTATGATTTTAAATTTTCAAGAAAATAAGGCTGCTTTCTTCTTTCTTCTTAATTCGTCCCATTTGGCATAATCGTTTGGGTGTTCGCTAATGGATCGGGAG
>OY744521.1:5574275-5581775 GCA_963556195.1 Sepiola atlantica
ATGTCCTTTTAAGTTTGTGTCTACAATAATTTCTGAATTCCTATAATTCCATCTGCTTGATGCCTACTCGCAGATTAAATTTCTTTTTTGTTTTTTTTAAATAAACGATTCCAGACTGCGTTTACATTTGGCGTTAAGAATCCAACTGAAATGATTGTCGTTGTTTACTGAGGCCCAAGTGAATCTCGGGTTGAAGGTTAATTAATAGCGAACGCCGCTTGAACTTTCTCGTCCTTCAGACGGCGCGCGTGTTTATTTATTTCTATAAATATCACTCCCCCCGAATCAGTTCCGTAAATGCAGAGAATGATTTGATTGTCTTCGGTAAAAAAAAAAGACAAAAAAAATGAGTAGCGGGCGGGAGGTCGAGTGAAGCTATCAAAGAATTACTTCATCTTCGAGATATTATTTATTGCCGATTCTCAATGACGGTTCTCAAAGAATCTGATAAAACATGCAATAAAAAGACGTGGAAGTAAATCACGTCTGGCAGATTGTATCAGTAGAATGTCTTATTTCTTGTAGATTAGGTCAACTGGAATTGCAGACATAACGAAAAGGATGCAATGGGTACACTTTCTCCATCTCTCTCTCTCTCTCGCTATATATATATATATATATATATATATATATATATATATATATATATATATATATATATATATATATATATATATATATATGAAGAAGAATGGAAAGGAATTAGAGAAGCAAAAGCCAAATCAAAATTCAATTCAATTGCTCAGAGCAAGGTATATTCCGCAAAAAGGCAATTTATTCAAGTTAAATTTTCCTTAAGCCAGGCTTTTCAAAGATCAAAAACTTATCATCAGAGGAAGTCGCTGGGATAGATAAGTTGGCAAAGGCCAAGATTTAAAATTTGAAAAAAATAAAATAAAAGTTGTAGGAAAAGAAACACAGGGCAAAACTTTGCCCGAATGCAAGCAAATATTCGATTGCTAAAAAGTCCGGTGTCGAAAAGTCCAGCGGAGAGAATGAGATGTAGATAGGTAGGTCGTTAAAAGGCACGAGAGGTTGTGAGAGAGGATTCAAAGTTAAATTCCAAGAAGCCACAACTTCAGGTGCGGCGAAAATAGAAAATCCAAAGGGTAAAAAGTCCAATAAGAGGTACTACCTGCTCTATCCTGGATATTGAGCTGTATACTCTTCACAATAGGTTTTACCTTTCCTAAAAGTTCGCTTTTAGTACACCACTTTATATATATATATATATATATATATATATATATATATATATATATATATATATATATATATATATATGAGAGAGAGGAAGGATGAAGGTAATCCGACGTAATGGGAAATGAAAAAGGAAAAACCAAAAAGAATGTTTTTTTTTATATATTCATCAACGTTTCGTCTTTATTTCTAAGACTACCTCAGGATGATAATTTTAAGAAAAATGTCATGCAAGTACGTGAAAATATTAGGTTGACATGATGGGCTGATGAGAAAAAGTAGTAGCCACTACTGGGTGCGCAGGCCCGAGGTCCGGGCTAAGTTAAGTCGGTAGCATCGAATGAAATTAATTAGGATGGTTGTGAGTGAAAAAAAGTGGAGGGGTGGGGGTGAACGGAAATAATGTGGATGGCTGTTAGTGAAGAAGTGGAGGGTGGGGGGAAAAGGAGGGGAGGGAGAGACTGTGATTTTGGTGTGTGGGTAATGACATGGTTTTAGAAAAGATTTGAAAAAATGAAGGTGGTTTGAAAGTGGGAGGGGTAGGTGGGTAAGGGTGGTAAAAAAGGTAGTGGGAATAAAGACGAAACGTTGATGAATATAAAAAAACATCCTTTTTGGTTTTTCCTTTTACATTTTCAATATATATATATATATATATATATATATATATATATATATATATATATATATATATATATATAAACTTTGAAGTGTTAAATGGAGAAGAAAAAATCCAAGCTAAGTTAGTAATAAAAAAAAAAAATAGAAAGAATTGGAAGGAACAATAGGAAATAAAAATGATCAAAAAAGAGATAGAAACTAATTGAAATAGTTAACAAGTAAAGAATGTAATGTCACCTTTTTAAAATGATCCAGTGTGAAAGTTGACAGACAAAATGAAGTCACGCACTGAGCGCAGATACAAAAAGACAAGTGTTGCATATACATCTGCTCCAAGGGAGGGTTAATGTCTTGTATGTATGTAGGTTCTAATGTCTTGTATGCCGTGATAAACAAAACGCATGTTTGTTATAGAATACAAAACCATCAAATCATAAGAGCACAATCAAATCACACCCTGCAATTCCCGCTACTCTTGTGACTGAGGTACTTCATCTTAGACCCCTTTCGTGGGGTGCGTTCTCGCTCGAATCAAACCTTCACAACAACCAAAGAAAAGAATAGTATTCGGAATTTGGAGAAGGGGCATCCATTATACTGCTGACGTCACTCTCTCTCTTCTGTCTGGGGTCACAGATGTCTGCGGCCCTTGACCCCTTAGTTTATAATCGACCCTTAAGTCATTTCTTTAGATGTGCTGTATAATAATAATAATAATAATAATAATAATAATAATAATAATAATAATAATAATAATAATAATAAAAATTAAAATAAAAATAATAATAATAATAATAATAATAATAATTTCTTTAGATGTGCTGTATAATAATAATAATAATAATAATAATTTCTTTAGATGTGCTGTATAATAATAATAATAATAATAATAATAATAATAATAATAATAATAATAATAATAATAATAATATATTACCCTGATGTCTACAGTGTGATATGGTAATTAGCATATCAAAAAATATCAATTATAACAATAATAATAATAGATATATATATATATATATATATATATATATATATATATATATATATATATATATATATATATTATATGACGTAGCTAGTTATAAATGCATTGTTCCTTTCATTAAGTTGAACGCTCTTATGACGTCAAGCCGCTGGATAAAGTGTTAAAATGATCACTGTTTATTCGCTATTCAGCGGTCGCCCAGTGGTTCTAGATGTCGGAATCTCACTGTAAAATATTAGGAATCCGGGGTTTCGAATCGCATGACCAGTGGTGAATAGTCATATCTCTATGCTAATGAGTCCCGATTATAAAGGACAAAACGTATACGTAGATAGATAAAAAACAAAAACGAACAAATATATATATATATATATATATATATATATATATATATATATATATATATATATATATATATGAATCATGTTACTAGACTTTATACCTTTTCTGAGTCAATGGATGCTGATGCTAAAGGATAGAGAAGCAGGTATCTTTTTTTTTCTTCAAACGTAAAACGATTAGATTAAGCTAATCCCTTTTGGTCAATGTGGCTTGAATGTACGATAAACCAGTCCAAAGAATTAGATAGACGAAATTGTCGATGGATAAGCATTTGGGAACTAAGCGACAGTAGGGCATATGTTTTGAGATCTGAATTGATATCTGTCTTAATCTTTTTCTCCATCCTCGGATAATCCGGTCCGAATTTTGGCGAGAAAGCAGACCTGCCTATCTTTTGAGTTTGGGGAATATGTCCTAAATTGTGCATATGCATTAGTAAATATCTTTGGCGTGGATGAAAGTTTGACGTTTAATATTCTTTTGCCAAATAAAATATTCCATGGAAAATTCCATAAGTTGCAAAGTTTTTGTTTTTTTACCAGGCTACACTATGAAATTAAGTTTATTACCAAGACCTTCTGGAACAATGCCTATCGATAAGATATTGTTCAATCTTTTATCTGAAATAAAATTTCGTATTTCTGTAAATCTAAACCTGATTTTGTGTGAAAATATATTCTGTTTACGCTTGACGAATCTTTAGATTGCATGACTGCTATTTTGTATCAAACACACGAGTTGTATTTTTGTCTACCAAACCGATCTTGAAATCTATTTAAAAGATAATTCTTTTATGTATGTATTTATATGTGGATGTAGGTTGCATCGCATAGGAAGAATAATTAAAAGATTTGATATCAGGATAAAACAACAGGTACTCATAAAAATTCGCCAGCGGACGTGAAAAGACTTTCTTTCTCCGGATTTTAGAAAGCAATTCACTCGAGTGGATATACGACAGTTCTTCCACCCTTAACTTTAACTTTAATTTCTCTCGAACTTAGCCAATCTTACTGACAAAGTCGCTTCTTGCCTTATAATTCCAAGTAAAGTCACTCGGCGTTGCCCGGCCGAATTCCACTTGGGCATTACTCCACCTGGGTGTATCTTATAGCGCCCATATCATTCTCACCGCGTCTGTTTGTCTAGATTCCCCTTGTACTCAACTCACCTGGCTCTGACGTTTTCAACTTATGACAGCTCTAACCGTCAGACTTGTCGAACGACTGAGGTGGTAAATGAGTCTTTGCTGAAATTCATTTCAGATGTATTATTTAAATGAAATCGAAGACTCGTATGTAATTTTCAGAACGTCCGTTTAACGGAAGGTTTTATTCCTAATTCCTAATTCATTGTAAGTATGTGTTGTTGAATTCTGTTGTCCAATCTCCAACTAGTACTACCTATGTAATCGGCACTGCAACAACATTTGAAATGATAGATCAGATTATTATTATGGTGGGGAGGTAGAACGTTTTTTGAAAGGACGCCAAAAGAGTGTTCGCATAGAACGCAACACGCATTTTATTTTAACATTTTAATCATAAACGGAAAAACATGTCTTCCATTCATACTTGCTGTAATAAAATTCTGTAAATCCCGTAAAAAATTAGAATACAGAGAGAATAATACCGATACACCCATATATATATATATATATATATATATATATATATATATATATATATATATATATATATATATATTATTTCGCATGTATATGTGTTTAGTGGGGTGTAATTTTGTATAGAGACAAGAGGACATAAATCAAAAAAACAAAATGTAGGCATATTTTACGAAAGCGAACGGCGAACGTATTCTAAGGTGCATACACACAACATCTGCGCTGATAGATAGAAACCTAAGATGGCTGCCTATCAAAACTAATGATACGTTTTCAAGTCGAACGTTGCACAAGTACTAATGTCCCATTAACACTGGGTCCACACGTGTTAAATAGATTGATGCTGCGCGAAATCTCGTTTAAGTAGGCGTCCTATCCGTGAGACGCATGTCGAAAGATATCGCCGCTCGCCTATATTGAGGGAGATATCTAATGGCAGCTCTCATTGCGAATTAAAACGAGTGCTCTGTAATATCTCTATTTTTTTGTTTTTGACGATATCAGGTAATTTCAGGAATTTGGATCAAAGAGAAATAAAGAGAAAGAGGAGAGAAAGAAAGAAGGTTAGAGAGAATAATACCGATACACCCATATATATATATATATATATATATATATATATATATATATATATATATATATATATATATATATATATATTATCTACATAGTATACGTTTAATCCTTTCGTGAATCGTCAGTGTAGAGAATATTATTCATACCGGTCTCTAGGCTCGAACCCCGGAACACGAGTGATGTTTCAAGCTTAAATTCCGAGGTCTTAACCCACACGGCCGTTATGAATCTTATTAAAGGCAGCCGTCGTCAAAGTGTTCTACTACAATTTTCACAAGAAATAATACATAAATGCATAGGAGCATTTTACAAATATATTGATGTTAGCCGAACGAATTGTCTGCGAAATAAAAAATAAGTTGTAAAAAATGTCGTGAATCTGTCCTTTGTGATAATGATGTGGTATTGAACTACATAAAAATACTGAATATAGCATAGCTCTAGCTTTAAACTATTGAGCTATTATAAGTATTTTGTGTTACAAAATAAAATACACAGACACACATATATATATATATATATATATATATATATATTTATTTATTTATATACATATATATATATATTTAAAACAATGCTTTAAACAAAGTACATCACACTCTTATATATTTTATGATGTTTTTATTACAACTTTTATGACGTCCTTGCATCTCAATTAGGGACTTTGTCGATCGGTCTTTTTGATTTATACACTTACCGTAAAGAATAACAGAAGAAATTATGCTTCGCCAGTGTTCACACTCGCTATTTATCTAGATATATTACTAAAATATTCATATAAAATCATAGAAAAACGTTAGTAATTTTTCATGGATAAATTATTATTGTCATTTCTGATGACCGAAAGAAAAAAGTAACGTTGTTTTTTTTATTATAGAGTTGAGGGTTTTGCTCTAAATTCATATCAGACGGCGGGTTACGTCTGCTGTGATTTTCTAACTTGTTATTTGCTTTTAACACTTGAAATAATTTTGTCAAGAGGCGAATTTACTTGTTTACTTTTTCGTAACGACATGAAAGTGCATGTATTTATTTATATACAAATAAATACACATTGGGCTTTATTATAGAGTGTGGAACTCGTTCAATAAGCCCGATAAAAGTCGCTTTTCGTCGGTTGGTTAGTCTGTCCTGTTCACGTTTAAAATAGCATTCTCATCGGATTTTCACGCTTCAGTACCAAATGACATTACAGTCGGTAGATCACGCTCAATTTTTATGTAGCATCGTCGCATGTTTCTATGGTCAGGGAAAAAAGTGAGATAAGAATTAAAAACCAAAGAGGTTTAAGGAAAGAAGCATCTATTGTCCTTTACCAGTAAGGGGTGGGATTTTGCTGCAAGTTGAGTAAGTCAGAGGTATTTTTGTTGAGGGTTTACAAGTGCAAAAAGTTCATCGGAGCACATTCCGTGGAAGAACTTGTAAAACAAGTACAGGAATGTAACACTGCGGCGATGCGACAGGGGCTTCAGCTTGACAGACAGCGTGGGACCTTTTAGGTTAGAAATTATTATGTGTCCTGTCCAAGGGGGAGAGGCGAGTGGTTGGTAGAAAAAGGCATATTTTTCTTCTAGCAAATGAGTGAATGTGGTGTAACGGAATTGACGGGCAGGTATATATGCAGAGTGTCTGGGAGTTAATCCGTATTTACAGACCAAAGGGATTTAGCGATATTCGATAAGATGCAAATCCTTCCATAATCATCCTGTCAAAAAAGTCAGACTAAATTCTTTAATCGACCGTTTTTATTCCAAAAGAGTGTCTCAAGAAACAAAAAAAAACGGTTCGTCAACCGATTAAATCTATCATTTAAAAAAAAAAAGGTTTATTCGTCTTTTCTTTCTTAAGATCCGGTGAAAAGTAACTACCGGCTCGTTTTACGGACAATTTTACGTGGATACTGAAACATTGTAAGGAAATCGGTTTGAGAAGAGAAAACATCGTCTCGTGATATCGAAGAAAATCGACAAAAAACTTTCGTACGCTAAAAAGAACCAAAAAATAAGATTTTTTTGTTCTGGTCGTACCGAATCGTTCGATGAAAAACCAAAGTTACATTTTTTCCTTGCAGGCCGTAAGATGTAAGCTGGAGAATTGCGAAGATGGTATGGATGCAGTGGCTACAAGAAAGGGGGCATGGCTGACG
>OY744521.1:5586775-5656775 GCA_963556195.1 Sepiola atlantica
ATATAATTTCTTTCTCTCTCTTTCTCTTTCTCTCTCTCTTTCTCTCTCTCAATCTCTCTCCATCTCTCTCTCACTCTGTCTCCCTCTCTCTCTCTTTCTCTCTCTTTCTCCCTCTCTCTCCATCTCTCTCTTTCTCTCTCTCCATCTCTCTCTCTCTTTCTCTCTCTCACTCACTCTCTTTCTCTCCATCTCTCCATCTCTCTCTCTTTCTTTCTCTCTCTCAATCTCTCTCCCTCTCTCTCAATCTCTTTCTCTCTCTCTTTCTCTCTCTCTATCTCTCTCTCACTTTCTCTTCCTCTCTCTCCATATCTCTCTCTTTCTCTTTCTTTCTCTCTCTCCCTCTCTATCAATCTCTTTCTCTCTCTTTCTCTCTCTCTTCATCTGTCTCTACCTTTCTCTTCCTCTCTCTCTCCCCCTTTCTCTCTTTATCCTTCTCTCTCCATCTCTCTTTTTCTCTCTCTCACTCTCTCTCCATCTCTCTCTCTTTCTCTCTCCCCATCTCTGTCCGTCTGTCTGTCTCTGTGTGTGTATATATATATGTATATATATATATATATATATATATATATATCGTGAGGCTTCTTTTTTCGCTATTTTATTTGCATTCGCCATTTTACCATATCTACTTATTATTTTGTAAAACATATTCATTCTGTTTTGGTTTTGGGTTTTTTTTTCTATATTCTCTTTCATTATTTATTTCTTAACTTTTATTTTTTTTGTCTTTTCCTTTTTTTAATTTATTCTCTTTTTCTTTCACACATATATATCATACTTTCTTTTTTCTTTATTGCTACCCACAGCCTCACCTTCCGTCCTCTTTCATTTGATCTTTTTTTTCGTCTTTGTTTTTCTTTCGTGTATTCTTCTTTTCTTTCTATCTTTTTTATCAACTTGGACTTTTATCAAATTCGGGCACATCGTTATTTGCTACTTACATCTAAACAAGCAATTGTCCTTCTCCCTTTCTTTATTTCATCCTTTCATTTCTTCTTTATTTTTGCTTAATTTCAAACAATCAATTAAAAAAAATATTTTACTTATATTTTGTCTATCTTTTAAACTTCAATAATATAAACATTTCTATTTTTAAATAATGTTCTAGTTGTACAAAATTTTATTAATATAGACGTGTGTGAATTTTTTTTTTGTATTTTTATTTTCATTTTTTTCTTTTTCTCTTCTTTCTGTCTCTTTTCTTTATTTCTTTCATTTTTCATCTTCTCAACTTCAGTTATTATTCCTTCACTTCATTACTTTTTTCTTTATTCTCAATTTCGTACTTTTTTCTTTCTTTCTTTCTTTTTTTAATAACTCTTTTATTTTTTATTTTTCTCAATTTCGTACTTTCTTTTCTTTCTTTTTTAATTGCTTCTTTCTTTTTTCTTTTTTCGCAATTTCGTACTTTCTTTCTTTTTTTAATTACTTCTTTCTTTTTTCTTTATTCTCAATTTCGTACTTTCTTTCTTTCTTTTTTTAATTACTTTTTTCTTTTTTCTTTATTCTCAATTTCGTATTTTCTTTCTTTTTTTAATCACTTCTTTCTTTTTTTCTTTATTTTCAATTTCGTACTTTCTTTCTTTTTTTAATTACTTCTTTCTTTTTTCTTTATTCTCAACCCTTTTTTACTTCATCCTTCTTTATTTCTTAATTCGCAAATTCATTCTTATTTTAATTTTTTTTTCCTTGATTATCCTTCATTTCTTTTTTTTTTACTTCACTCCTTCTTTCTTTTTCAAAAGTTTTGTTTAATCTTTCAAAGTTTTGTTTTTTATTTTTGTTCCGTATAAGAATATAATTATATTTCTTTTCTTCTTTTTCATTCAATTCCTTTCCTTTTTTCTTCATTTTATACTTTTTTCTATCTATTAATTTTCTTTTCGCATCCCTTTTTCCTTTCTTTTAACATCACATTTTCATCACATTTTCATTATTTACTTCCTTCCCTCTTTCTTTCATTTTTTCACTAATTTTATTCTTTCTTTCTTTTATTTTCTTATTTCCATCTTTGGCTTATCTCATTATTTCTTTGTTTCTTATTATTAACGGAAACATTTTTTCTTTTCTTTCTTTACTTTTTTCATTCCGTCTTTCCTAACTCTTTCTTTTATTTTTTATTTTTCTATTTCATCTACTTTCATTCTTTCTTTCTTTGATTCAATTAATTCTCTTTTTGTTTCTGTATTTCCTGTTTCAAAAATTATATTCTCTTCCGCTATTTTTTTCGTTATTTATTTTTATTCGTTTCCAAAACATTATTATTTCTTGCTTTACACACATATATATATATATATATATATATATATATATATATATATATATATATATATATATATATATATATATATATATATATTATTCCTTTGCTTTCTTTCTTTCTTTCTCACCCTGTCTCATGCACTCTTTTCGCTTCATCAATATGTCGAAGGGCAGATAACTTCAAACGTATCTAGATTTTTAGTCGCCATTTTTTTTTAAATTTTCTCTTTTTTAACTTTCATATTACGCCAATTTTCTTTCTATTTCTACCAATATCGTTGTGGGTGGTCAGAAAACTCGACATATATTTACTAAATAATCAGCTCCAAACATTCTTTTCATTGAATTTTTGCGATGCTTTTTTTTTCTACTCTTATTTATTCGAGTTTTTTTTCTGCATTAAACTCCTAGAAAAATGTACGTTTACGCTGGCCCATTTAACTCGTCTGCGCATGCCCATGGCTGTGTCCAAGCACGCGGACTTGTATGTTTATATAGTTCTTATTCGTGTATCAATCGAGGGGAATTATTAACTTTTATAAATGTTTTTTATGAGTTGGTTTAGACATAAGACTTAATAAACATCGTGCAATATTCATATCAGACATGAGGATTCTACATACGGGCATTAACAGAATCTAATAGCGGTCGAAAATCTTTACTAACAAAGACTGCAAAGTAAAATAAAATTAAAAATATATTGATTCCTTCACACAAAATCGCCATGAAATGTCAATGAGGATTGAAAGATCGAGGAGGAAAAACACCATTCAGACTTCGGCTGAAATGATGCAAAGTCAACTGGAACATTGAATAAGCCACTCAAATTCCGGAGAAGATCGACGCTCGACGCGGTTGAGAAATCGCGGTTGAGAAATCAATGGTAAACGGCTATTAAAATAACGCATAATGATTTGCAATGTTATCGCACGAAGCGGAGAGTGCTGGACATCTGGGGAGACTTATTGTCACTCGAACTCCAGGGAAGACCGCTGGTTAGTGAGAAATCATTGATAATGACATGTGGAAACCTCTTGAGGGTATATAATAATAATTATTAAATAAGTGTGTGCAGTGCTCAAATGCATTAAGACTGATAACAACTGCATACATGTGCAATTGTCAGGGGAATAAACATTGCATGAGTCACTGTTTCATTTTACTTCAGTCGAAGTTCTCAGAAATCAAGGGGCCTCTTCCTGGGGCTAACACTTGATCTCTATGTTAGATACATAGATATTCCAATATTCTATTAAAGTTCTCCTTTATTTTTCAAACGTTGAGTTAGTAAAAAGTTAAGAATATTAATTTTCCTCTCCCCAATTAACTAATTAACTATGTTGTAGTATATCTTTCTTGTGGTCTCTTACCGGATTCCAGGACAAGAATTCATCTAGTCTGGTGGAGTATCCAGCTAAGTGTTGTTACTTGAGGTAACATTACTTGGAGAAGGTGCACTATTCCTCGTATGAGCCAGTTTATAACCGTGCTGAGGGGAATCTTATTTGTGCTGCGAATATGTTATATTGAATCTTTGGTCAAGGTTTACTTGTAGGTTGAAGTATCCTCATGTAAGGTTGTCCTGACAAACCCTTGTACAGAGAGACTGAATACACTCGAGGATAGTGTCTAGTAGGTAATTCAAACTCTCCTGAGTCATGATATGCGTGTGTGTATGTGTACTGAAGAGAGTATGAGGTGTGGGTTTGCTGAATTCCGGGAAGCATGAAAGGTTTTAAAGGATGCAGTGTTTCGGCAGTAATAATTGATGCAGACAATTTGTTCTAAGCTTCAGCAATTCTGAGTGAACAACTCCATTAGTATAAAAAAAAAAAATGATGAAAATTATTTTTTTTCTTTTTCTTTTCTCTTTGGATTCTTTTGATTATATACGAGCACTGAAGATAACACCTCCAAGAATAAATGCATATTCTATATATATCTTGGTACTAAGCAAATACAATTGTATGCTGGAAAAAAGTCATTTTTTGTGAAATGGTACGAATCTGTTCTTGTAATTTAAATTAAATTACAATATTATATATATATATATATATATATATATATATATATATATATATATATATATATATATATATGTATAAAACACATAAAACATTACTTTTACTGTTGCAAGAATCACAACATCAAGTTCATTATGGCGTACGATCGTTTCCAAAACAGTTTGTAAATACTTTATTGTATTTTATTTCATAATTTCATAAAGTTGCCATAAAACGTCACTTCATCAGCGCCTATAGCAACACGTCTTACAGAAAATCAAAAAAACTTAGTTCTAGAGAAACATCCGCTGATAGAACGAATCACAAGTGGATATGTTGGTAGCATAGGAGAGGAAAAAACAGAATAATACTTATAAACAAATAACAAATACATATAAAAAATATAACGCAACATTTTCCAAGGTCTTTCCTTTTTAACAGGATATTTTAGAATTAAAAAAGATAAAACAAAATAAAATAATAAAAAATGAAAAATAAAAAATAATCTGTTTTAATTTAATTTTTCATTTTTCATTTTTATTATTTTATTTTTATTATTTTTTTATTATTTCATTTTGTAAAAAAAAATAAAGCAAGAGAAATAAAAAATATAAAAATAAAGAATACAAATTAAAATAAAAAATTTAAATAAAGATTTTTTTCAAATAAAAGAAATCACTAAAATAAAAAAATCAAATAAGAACAAAAATAAAATTATAAAAATATAGCTATGTCAATAAAGCTACACATCCCCGTATGAAATCATGTGAATACATGAAATAATATATATATATATGATGGACTCTCCCGTCGATTTCGACGTATGAGTGCTTCGCCTGGGGCTGCCCGCGCGTGAATTTGTAATTGCAAGGGTTGCGCAATCTCTAACAACCGCTCTCCTGAGTCGGCATTGCTTGATTCCAATGGCAAGTAGCAGTACAAGACGACTGGAAACAATGCCGAGATAAGCAGAGAGCACATACAGAACCTGGTATTCCCAAATGGTCACCCATTTAGTACTGGCCAGGCTTGACGCAGCTTAACTTCGGTGATCTAACGGAAACCGGTGTGTCAACGTGATTGTGCCGTATATCATTAAGCGGCGTTGAGCCTGGCCAGTACTAAATGGGTGACCATTTGGGAATACCAGGTGCTGTATGTGCTCTCTGCTTATCTCGGCATTGTTTCCAGTCGTCTTGTACTACTACTTGCCATTGGAATCAAGCAATGCCGACTCAGGAGAGCGGTTGTTGGGATTGCGCAACCCTTGCAATTATAAATTCACGCGCGGGCCACTCATACGTCGAAAATCGACGGGAGAGAGTCCATATATATATATATATATATATATATATATATATATATATATATATATATATATTTATATATATATATATATATATATTCTTTATTATAGAGTGCATGGAGATTTTTAAAGAGATTTTAAAAATTCTACACATTTATCATCATCTTCTTTCGTGTGAATCAGATGATTCTGGTGTTGGCATTAGTTTTCGCGATGTTTTTTCTAGTTAGAAATATTTCTGGAAAGACATCGGGTACTTACGGGAAGGACCACGAAAAGGTTGCCGACATCCCTAAGTGAAAGTAGTATTGTGGAACCGACTGGATTCGAACTTGGAACACTCATGTCTTCAGTCCGTGTCGTTATCCACTTCACTACCGTCAACTCAGTTGTGTACGATCTGTTATCACATAGGTTTCATCACATCAGTATGTCTTTATTAGTGTGAAGTATTGGGAGGGAGTGTGACCTTCTGCACTTTTTAAAGGCGCCTCGATGTAAGGGGAGGAGGGGAGTCTGACCTCTTGTACTTTTTAAAGGCGTCACGAGGGAAGGGGAGGGGGAGCTTGACACATGCCGTCACCTAACATGTCTGATTTTAATTAGATTTAAAGCATGGCTACTCGACCGAGAATGTAATAAATTGTCAGAATGTAACATATTTCGAGCTAAACTTGATACAATTAAAACGTTGCGTCGCTCGTAATTTATTCACGCGCTTTTTCTCAATAACGTTATTTTATTGATTGCGTGCTAATATTGCCGGGTTGACCTTCGTGCACGTATTAAAACGCCGGAGGATTTATCAGTAATTTGAATCCGTGAGTGGAAACACACACACACACACACACACACACACACACACACACACATATATATATATATATATATATATATATATATATATATATATATATATATATATATGAGGTAAAAGGAGCGTAGAAGCCCTACCTGAAAATTCAAAACTTTCTGATTTTTGTATAATTTTAACAATAGTTAGTAGACATAAATTAAAAAAGAAAATGATAAATGAATATTAAATAAATTTCAGTTTTTATTTAAAAAGGGTTTTTAATAGTACATAATATATGCACAACCTCAAGTAATATTTTTCTAATATATATATATATAAAGTTAGGTATGTGTATATATAAATATATATATATATATATATATATATATATATATATATATATATATTCTGAATGCGGTTTATTATACATCTGATGAGACCGATCTAGGTCGAAATAAGTTATAATGCGTACAACCCGAATATATTTAAGCCACACGGTTGGTTACATGGGCAATTTTTGTTTAAATATTAACATAGGGGTGCATATATATATGTATATATATATATATATATATATATATATATGTGTGTATATATACATATATATATATGTAATATATATGTATATATATACATATATATATATATATGTATGTATATATATATATTTATATATATATTTTGTATATATACATATATACTTATATATATATACATATATATACATATATATATATTTATATATATATATATATATATATATATATATATATATACATTAATTGAAAGCTTTCATTTTAGGACCTTATCATGTTGTATTAAAAATATACATTCTCGACAACTCGGTGAGTTATATGGGTACATTATTTGTTTGTAAACTTTACCATTTAATAGATGCGTTTAGTAACACTTGCTGCTTCTAAAAAGTTAAAATAAGTCTGATACAACGAGTTTAATGCGAGAAAAGAATTGCTCTACATTAAGAATAAAGTTAAATTAAGTAATACATGTCGAACAAAATTGTTAATGATATTGTAAACATCCTAAACTATTGAACTTACCCTTATAAAATATAAAATATATATTCTGGGAAACTGCGTGTGTAACGTGGGCTCATTATATTTGGGGGTTGACGAGTATTATATTAGTGTATATATATATATATATATATATATATATATATATATACATAAAAATAAAAATGATAAAATAAAAATGGTTATTGGAATATAAAATAAACCTGACTTATATATGCTCTGTTGTTACTAATAACAATCATCGAGCTTAATCTTTTAAAGAGACTGCAAATTAACAAAAGGCACTGATATATTATGCTAATACATATATTGTTATTAATAATTATATTTAAATATATATATATATATATATATATATATATATATATATTTAAATATACTTTACTAATATTATGCAGTGATCGGCTGATAAACTATTCGTACCGGCGATTACTATATTATGGTCATAGTAACGTAGTTGTGTTCTCTGTAATTATTTCTTCATATACATTATAATATATATATATACATATTAATATATATATATATATATATATATATATATATATACATATATATATGTATATATATTATAATGTATATGAAGAAATAATTACAGAGAGCACAACTATCTATGTATATAATATATACATATATATATATATATATATATGTGTGTGTGTGTGTGTGTGTGTGTGTGTGTGTGTAAATGGAGTAAGGCTATCAACATTTGTAAAAAGTTTTTTTCAACATTTATCTCCTTAAATGAGACAACACTCTTTCAAATCGTAAGACATATCTTGAAGTGGATTTACATATCTGATGATAGCAGACCACCGCTCGAAATGCGTTATAAAATGATACAATTATGAAATAATAAAATAACAAAACAATAAATAAAAGTTGATAATTTTTTTTACAATATTGGTAGCCTTACTCCTTTATATATATACTTTTCTCTCGTTGGAACTGCACAAATACTACACTACCATTTTTTCTATTCTTGTCTGTTAAGGGAAGTGGGGTCTGATCAACTTTGCTGGGAATCCATGAAATAAAATACTGTTTTGTTTTTAAATTCCCGAAAGAGTTTTTCATGGTAAACAACTGATGAGCCCTTAAATAATGTTAAGACTAGCGCAAATTCTTGGAAGCAAACTAATATAGTAACTGCAAAAAGAAAATTGACTTAGAAAAGTGATTTTCCACCGAACGCCTTGGGACTAAAATGTTGTTTTTTTTGTTGTTTTTTTTTTTCTTTATATAGTTTTAATGGTAAAGAAACTTCCGAAACTATATATATATCATCGCTAATCATTTTAAATAATAATTTCACGTTTTCAAACATGTTGTTGTCTAACTGTTGTTTCGTATTCTTGTAAATAATAAATACATTTTTGTACCAACATTTTAATAAAAGAGAAATTATTTTTAGATGTTTACTTGGCAGCTGGATGTCACATTCGGAGACATTTCCTTTCGGATTCCAGAGAAACTTTCACCTGATACTTCGGCAGTTAGAGAACGTTCATATATATATATATATATATATATATATATATATATATATATATATATATATATATATATATATATATATATATATATATATATATAAATACATATTAGTATATATATATATTTATATATGTAAATATATATATATACATATATATATATATGTATATATATATATTTACATATATAAATATATATTAATATATATATGTATGTGTGTATGTCTGTGTTTATATATATATATATAAATATACATAGATGTATATATGTGTGTGTTTGTGTATGTTTGTGTGTGACCATTTTTATATGTATACACTATATACATATATATATATATATATATATATGTATATATATATATATATATAAATGTGTGTATGTGTATGAACACATGCGTGTGTCTATATACACTCTATCATTACACTTAAACTGTCGCTATCCGTAGTTAAAACAAAACCATTTGTTCCAATGACCAAATTATATATATATATATATATATATATATATATATATATATATATATATATATATATACTAGCGGGACCCGTATCCTGGCGTTTCCCGGCGTTTCCCGGCGTTTCCAGGTTGAAATTAGGAAACCAAGAAATTGCTTCAAACCTGTAACTCCGTATTACTATTTTCATTGGTTAAAAAAAAGCTCTATAAAATTCAAAAATAAAAATGTAAATTGTATTTAATGAATGAAGTTCATACTTTTGGTAATTACGCCAACTTTTTATAAACGCAAAAAGGAACTATAACATTGTTTTATTCTAAAGTATTAACAAAAGAATAAAATGTCGGACATGTTTACGAATTAATCGAAATGCATTATGGTTTTATTGAATTTCGTAATGCTTTTTTGTTACGTTGCTGGCCGCTTGATACCCAGTCAGCGTTTATTTAACGACGATCTACTTTATGAAAACTAATGTAACCAGAAGCTTCTTTCAAAGAACTTCAGGTGTGTGGAACTCTCTTCCTGTTGACTGTTTTCCTTTTACCTATAGTCTTGATCTTTTCAAAACTAAGGCTAATAGGCACTATATATCTTTGCGATCATCATATTTCGTTCTTATTAGCTCCTAACCTTAAATGGCTTCATGCCCTGTCTGGGGGTGTTTCCATTTTTTTTTAATTAAAAGAACAAAAGAAAAACAGACAATGTAATTTTGTTTTGGGAGCGGCGGATGAATAGTCAAAAATGACTACTAATTTGTTTTGTTACAAAAATAATGTAATATTTTGTTAGATGAAAAGATTCAGTATAGGTAAATAAACTTAATTCTGAAAAATAACTTTTTAAGAAAATAATGTTTTCGGCATTTGTGAGCGAACTTACGGCCCCTTGTTTACCAGATTGTTCCTCTAACAACTGTGCTATGGCTTAAACTATAACATCCGCTTAGGAAAAAGTATATCATTCTGCCAGTATCCTCACAGCAAGAACCTCGCGCATGCGTATCTCACATGGACGTCGTTTTTTGTTCGCATTAATTGTTTTAAAATTTAATGTCATCTAATATATAAAGTAGAGACGATTTTCCCCTGTACCTTCTCGGAGAATAGGAACATAACCACATGCATCACAGGCTACTAAACCCACCATTACATTACACTTATTCACTCGAGCGTGTTTTAGTAAATTTGTTATTCATTGTTTTCCAGCTAACACTAAATATTACATTTGGCCCGCCATACACGACTCTCCGACACACCAACTGCATATAGGTGGTAGCAAAAACATTTCTCCCTAACAATTCTGTACTGTCACTCCACTCATCGACACCGGGAACTAATTAACACAGTTTACTTTTCACAAAACAGTCCGTCCTTATTTATTATTTGCCTGGTATTAATTTACTACATAATATAAAGCAATACGCAAATACTTAATGACCGCTCCCGTTCACTTCGATGATTTTCCGCGAATATCAGATTACGTTCTTTCTCATTCTACCCATGAATTGGCCTATTTTCAGATGGTTAGGGTTAGGGTTGGTGCTAGGGTTAGGGTTATGGTTAGGGGTAGTATTAAGTTACCAATATACAAGACTACTATATGACTCACGCGCTACCTCCCACACCGGGCCCCGTGACGAGCAATCGCTTCGCACATCCGATTGCTGTGAAATTCTGCTGCAAGAGAAAGAAACAATGATCACCTCTGACGGAACTGACGTCATGACTCGACTTCCGCATTCAGCGAGTTCATACTTGAACCTCACACACGTCAATCTCTTAGCGAGTTTTTTTTATCGTTTTGAACCCTTTTAAGGAACCCTTATTTTTTATCAATTCTAGAATGAGGGTGTTACTCTCTCATTATACAACGTTGCATATTAAAAAAAAAAATTTTTTTTTCTAAATAGATAATAATAATAATAATAATGATAATATTAATACTAATACTACTACTACTACTACTACTACTACTACTACTACTACTACTACTACTACTACTAATAATAATAATAATACTAATAATAATAATACTAATAATAATAGTAGCTATCAGAAATCTCCATAAATTTCCACCCCCGAGAAGAAAAGCACATACACTCACGTGTCTGCGCCAGCATTTGCTGCTGCCTCACAAAATGATGAGAAGGGGTCAAAGAGGATAGAAAGCCCGAAGAAGGAGAGAACCAAAAAGACTCCCATTAGAATGGTGCAGACAGTAATGGAACCTGAGGAGGCTACTGCGACTTAAATTTAAGAGAAGACCAACGTGAGAAATCAATGGTAAACAGGTTGTACGATAACGCAAATTGACCCTGGGCGGTTATCAAAAGAGGAGAAAAGTGTTGTAAATCGGGGGGGGGGGGCTTGTTGTCACCTGGAAAAATCACTTGTTATTGACAGTTAATAATCGTTGATAATGATTCGGGTGTGAACTCATAGTGAGTAAATAATAATAATAATAATAATAATAATAATAATAATAATAATAATAATAATAATAATAACCACGAAAATTATGGACAGAGGGTCGAGGAGGGAAAGCGCGGACAGCTCTGGGACCTTGGGAAGGCTTGTTGCCACTCGGGCCCCAGAGGGGACCAATGGCCCTTATCAGCGGGAAATCGTTGGTAGGTGGCTGTTGCGATTACCGCAAGGTCATCAGCGATGATGAACGAAAAGAGGTGGAGCATACTGGAGGCCTGAGGAGACTTGTTGTCACTCGGACTCCAGGGAATACCACAGGTTGTCGGCAGTGGGTGACCACTGACGATGACCAGTGTGATAACTCCTAGTGAGTAATAATAATAATAATAATAATAATAATAATAATAATAATAATAATAATAATAATAATAATAGTCGTTACCAGCAAGAAATAAATGGTAAGCCGCTGTTGCGATACCGCAAAGTCATTTGCAATTGTTTTCGAAAAAATATGGAGAGTAGTGGAAATCTGGAGAGGCTTGTTGTGACTCAGACTTCAGGGAACACTACTTGACGATTACTGACGATGAATGGTGTAAGAACTCCTACTAAGCTCAAATAATGATGATAATACCTTAAGCATATGAATATTACAGTATTTTGTTGCGAGAACTATATTGGGTTCACCGAATCCGATGATGTAACGTTTGTAAGTATAGTTTATGTAGTTTTGGAGTGTTTACGTGACACACCCTAACTCTAACCTTAACCCTAACACACATAACATTACAACTTAATTTTGCAATAGAATATTACATTTCAGACGAAAGGTCGATGAAAACCTTGTTCTAAATGTTGACTCTCCTGACTAATTATGTTCCGATTGACCCTGAAAAGAATGGATATTACAAAAAAAACTGTTTATGTGCTGTCCAAGGCAATGCTGAAAATGAATATATCAGACTTGTGGGTGTGTCTTGTGTAGTTTCTGACTTTTAGGTGGACGCAGAGACAGACAACTGCCGTTTATTTAATAGACTAGCAAATAGATGCTCCCTCCGGTCGCATATATTAGCTAGCTGATAGATCCACTCATAATATAAGGGGCATTTTAAAAATGATATGATATTTATACAAATCATGTATCAAAAAACTATACGTTGACGCACTATATATATTTTTAGATATATTCTTTAAAACATGACGTAAATATTAAATCTATGAGGTCACATCTAAGCTATAATTATTTTTTATGGTAATTTTATTCATAAGAAAATCTGAATAGCTCATATCGTAGAACATCAGCCTGAAGGTTTCGGTTTCGATTTCCGGTCATGGCATACGCTTCGTTTGTTTTTATTTATTATCTAAAAAAAGTAGTTAAAATCTATGAAATTTCGAAATTAGACAAATTTTGCAGCGTATTTATAACATCATTTAAATAAATTATGATTGACAGACAGACACACAGGCACAGAGAAAATGCCCCTTATATTATGATTGAATTTAATTTATTGAATAAATACTGAAAAATTCATTAAGATTGAAAAATTCTCTTTTGAAAGGAGGAGAGGTTAACTGGTCCCTCGATTTTATAAATCGGGAGACTTATGTTTTGAGGCATGTCCGTCCGTCCGGATT
The DNA here is from genome assembly GCA_963556195.1 of Sepiola atlantica. NCBI lineage: Eukaryota > Metazoa > Mollusca > Cephalopoda > Sepiida > Sepiolidae > Sepiola > Sepiola atlantica. The sequence continues at coordinate 5,600,204 of OY744521.1, forward strand.
TTTCTCCGCAACCATCCATTGAATTTCTCTGAAATTTTGCATTAAGTTGTAACATTGGTCAGGTTAGAAAGTGACATTCTCTGATTTTTGAAAAAAAATCTGCTTAGCCCCTCAGGGGGTCAAAAGGCCCCAAAATGGAAAAAAATGACATTTTTTTGCCCCATAACTTTTTATCCATCCATTCAATTTCTCTGAAACTTGGCCAAAATGCGGAGGCAATTGTTCCTAATAGAAAATAAGTATCGCTGACATTGGAAAAAATCTGGTTCGCGCCCCCAGGGGGTCAAAAGCCCCCAAAATTGCAAAAAAAGTACCCTTTTCTCCCATAACGTTTGATCCATCCATTCAATTTTTCTGAAACTTGGCCAAAATGTAGAGGAAATTGTTCTTATTTCTTTGCCTTCCCATGAAGGCAAAATTAGACACCAGGTCGATTTTTTAAATGGAAAAGATCCAGCTCCCCCAAATAGGTGCTAGACAAGAACAAAAGGATTGCCCAAGTCTTAAAATGATTTATATCCTTTAATGAAAGAACAGATACTAAACTTTAATCGTAGGGGAGAACACAAGAGTACTCTTATTTGTAAATAGACCAATAGATTTCGGGAAGTCATAAATCCCTAGCGCCTTCTTGTTTGCTCTATGTACTTCAATATTTAGACTTTTTAGTTCGACGTCACGTGTTGTCGATGGCGGCGGAAGAGATTACGAGTGTGTAGCGTTGGCAATACTGTGAATCAAGATGGTATCTTGCTATGATGGCGTGAACACTTTGATGTCCTTCTAAGCCTAACCCTTCCATTGTCGACGAGGAATCCGTTGAAAGAATTTTAAGCATCCCACATAAACGACACATTAGCAATTCCTCCCTCTTATGTTGAAGCGAAACTGGACGATGGAAGAAAAGTCGAAGGTGGTCTCGGGGCCTCGTCCGGTCGAGAGGCTGAATAGTGACCGGTCATCAGGAATGGATGGGATAATTGCGCGATTGTGCAAGCATGGGTAAGGGAATGTTTTCAGACTTGTGTGTTCTTTAATCTGTGCGAAAATTGATCGAATTCTAATGATTTGGGGGGTGATTATACGGTCATATAGAAGACGTTGTGCTAAAATTTAAAAGTTATTAATTTTTTTTAAACGAAGAGGTTGAATTAGAAATCGTGATTAGCGCTGATATGCTGCCATGCCAATCTGAAAAGATTATCTTTGGCTTTACTTGTGGAAGATTTAATCTGAGATGCAGATCTGCTGATAACTATGAGGTCACATGAAAGACCTCCACTCATCTCTGTACACAAGACTTTTGATTATATTGTCGAGGTTAACACTCGGATTACCTTTTCAACCCTTTTTTATTTTCGTTATTTTTATATTAATAAGTCACCACTTACAAAAGACAAAAAGCCACTCGAGGATGAAGGTTAATGAGATTGTCATTTGGATTATAAATAATACTTATGATAGGATTGGAAAAGATGGGTGAAATAGACAAAATTTAATCACTTAAAAGACGAGTCGAGAAGTATTTGTTAACATCGGACTTGACGCCCATGTTGTAGTTAGCAAGAAAGCACCCTGGGTACTGTGTTCCATTGATAAGATGTTCTTAGAAAGAAGCTCCCTTCATAGAAGTTCTGTGAGGCCGGACGCATATTAAAGTGGACGCATGTGGGAGATCGTTTGGTTTGGCTTGCGCGATTTGGTGCGGGTGGACCCGTACAGTCGAGTGCAAAATAAACTGGTTCTCACAGTCGGAGCTCACAGACGTTGACAGGGCCACCACGTTGACGAGACCTAAGATCAAGAGTCATGGGGGTTCTGTGACCTCACGGGTTTTTATGTGGGAGTTTTGCCAGTCTGGTTAGTGGAAGCAAATTGAACAGACATGTTTCTCTATGTAGTCCGAAATGAGAAATGGGAATTCATTTCCCTAAGAGAATACAGGCATGAGATTCCGTCTCCCCCCCCCCCTCCTCGAATGGCTAAGGACTTAAGCTATGAATTAACTACGATAAAGTAGTAATGTTGTCTCTCCCTTAACGATGGTGAAACATCTCCGTGGCCGACGGAAATCTAACGCTTGGAATAAACAAATCAAAGTAAAGGATTGTTGCCTCGTGAATTTTGTGTTATAAAGGTTTTGTTGCAGACACAACGGACGGCGATGTTCACGGCAGTACAGAAACGAAGAAAGAATTCAACCACTAGACGACACACACCTCCATGCGACGGGGAGAGAGAGAAGGTACGAGAAATTAACAGGTATGCAACAGTTCTGTTTGGTTTTATGTACACAAAGGAAGAAATGGCAGTTCTTTGTAGTGGTGGTAGGTAGACGTGTTCTCGTTGTGAATGTTTTACAGAACCCTTTACAATGTGTTTCCTCGGATTCCAACTCGTTAATCGATACTATATCTCCACCAATGGGAATTCGAGCCGGATATGACATCAGCTGACTGCAGAAGAAGATAAGCAAAGGCTTAATATATATATATATATATACATATATATATATATATATATATATATATATATATATATATATATATATATATATACACACATCACCGTACGACTGTCTATTTGTTACAAATCCGAACTCTTTTATTAGTTTAGCCACCAAACCACACCGAGCTATATAATCGGAGATGCAAACGCAAGTTGGTATTGGCGCAATTATTGTCTATAATAGAAATGATGGGTAACGCAAATGCACTACTTACAGACAAGCAGAAAGATGCAACTTGTAGTAGAAAATATTTGCTCGTATATCACTACTCCCTCATTAAAAGGAGAAGGTAATCCCTTGGGGGATGAGATAACGACCACAGAACAAATAATACACTACTCACCTCCCGCCCAAAAGGTAATGCATTCTCTGCTTCCTTTGTCCCAGCTCGTTTTACTCGTTAGTCTAGTAGTCTTCATCAATTGTTCAGATACCTCGTAATACATAATAGATCTTCTTATTCCAGTAGCGTCTTTCCAAGAACTTCGGGCTTGTAGAACTCTCTTCCTGCTGACTGTTTTCCTCCTATCTATATCCTTGGTCTTTTTAAGGCATCTCCTTTCTTTGCGTTTATAATCTTTCGTTTTTTTAGCTGTTATCAAATGGCTTCATGCCTTGTCTGGAGCGACTTCTATAGGCACAAATCAAATCAAACTAAAGCCAATGACATGACGTTTTACAAAAGAATCATCACGCTTGGTTTGATCAAATCGTCCGTCTTGGTTCGTTCTATTTAATGGTGTGACATAAAAGGATTTGAAGTTAAAGGAGTTGCGGTTCAATTCACGATTAATGTAAGGTTCTAAAGATAGAGGCGATCATATATACGTTATATAGCCAAAAGCAACTCATAGATAAGGAAAGTGATCCATTGTTTAGTAAATGAAAGATATATTTATATAACGTTACATTGAATTGTCTTCACCTTCTTTCAAAAGTTTTAGACCACAGCTTCAATCCTGATAGTTAGAAGCGAACACCATCGATATCCCCCTCACTTCATTAAAGGTCTATATAACAACTGAATGACCCCCGTCCCCTTACCGGAACGGACTACTCTAAACTTATTATATCTATATAATAAATAATAAAATAAGATCTGAAGTGATTGACGTAAATCAATTTGACCGATACCATTCGCTGCTAAGAAACGGCGGGAAATTGTAACAAAAAAAAAAAAGAAAATGGCGATAGTTGATCAAGGCTCGTTTGTCGACTGATCGACTGCTTGGTTGACGCGGTCTCTTCGTTTGTGCGCGGAGAGGGACGTTCGTATTACGGGAAGAGGTAGGGGGCGACCGAGTGCACTCAACGAACCCGTCTTTGATGCCGCCACCGCCACCGCCGCTGCAGTCACCATTAACAGAAGTATCCCCTGCGGCAACCCGGCTGTGGGAGGCAGATACGACCGTTTATTTCGTTTGTTTTCATCTCCATATTTATTTTTTTATTATTATTATTATGATGATTTCCTCTGCCTTCTGCTCTTAAACGGCCCAGGGTCTTTTTTCTTTCTTCTTTATTCTCATCCCAACATCCACATCGACATGGCCGGCTATAATTCTTAATCGTTTTTTGTATCAGTGTTTTATCCGTTCACATAAAAACCTCCACTGTTATTAGTTTCGGTAGCATTAGTATATCCCACATGCGTGTGGTACTAAAACTGTCAGAAAAGAGCGTTCGTGTCGCTCAAACTTTAGTAATAAACATTAAATTGCTTTTTTATTTAATATTTAAGCGAATATTTATTGAATTCCAAAAATAAAATAAGGGAAACAATAATAAACATAACTATATTTTGAATTCTTCTTTAAGTCAACAATATGTATCCACGCGTGAGGGTCGGATAAATAAGCTAGTAAGTATATATATATATATATATATATATATATATATATATATATATATATATATATATATATATATATATATATAGTAAGCTATGAAAATATATTTATGGCAATTAAGCTACACAGAGGCTCCCGCATTTTAGCCTGAAGATCCCCCCGTGGATGAAACGCAGGAGCGTCTGTGTAGCTTAATTGCCATAAATATATTTTCATAACTCACTACCTAGCTCTACTTACGCACTGTTAAAGTAAACACTGAAAATTGATACATAAAAAATTATATCTCCTTGCAAAATTTTATGTGGATACATGAAATAGTAAAAAAAATTATATATATATATATATATATATATATATATATATATATATATATATATATAGATATAGATATAGATATAGATATAGATATAGATTATATATATATAAAATTGAAATATAAGCAATTAGCAATACAAGATTAATTTTTTTTTTTACATTAATCCTATTAATTTCGGAATAAAATTCCATCATCAGGGGTGACCAGTATTGAGTCATTTTTTTTTCATCAAAAAACAAGAATAAACAAACTTATTTCTTTGTTACTTGATAAACGTCTTTGGTGCGATGTCCTCGCTGTTTTTGTTGTTGGCGGTTATGATTCAAATTCCGGTGTAGAACGAAGCGTTGGCTCGCTAGTCTTGATAAAATATTAGTTGGTCGTTCAATTTCAAAGTATTGCAGGGTTAGTTAATAAAATTGAAATATAAGCCATATTAGCAATACAAGATTAATTTATTATTTATTTTTTTTTATATTTTTACATTAATCCTATTAATTTCGGAATAAACTTCCATCATCAGGGGTGACCAGTATTGAGTCATTTTTTTTTACTTTGAAATTGAACGACCAACCCATATCTTATATATATATATATATATATATATATATATATATATATATATATATATATATGCAAACACTGATGGTCTTTTTTGTATCAAAATAAAAAAAATTAAGAAATATTCCATAGGTTTCACAGATTTAACGAACGTTTTCGATTCTTCATCGAATTTCAGCTATCTACATAAAAACACAACAACCTAAAATTAACGATATCACATACGAAACCAGTGATAACATTTTAAAATAGATAACGTAATGTGATTTTGTTTTGTAATGCCATCTAGCGTTGCTGAATTTAAATCGTCAACGACTTCCTGGAACAATGCGAAAAACGTTCTCTGTGCGTTTCTCCGCTGTCTTTTTAAAAATGATCTTCTTTCTTTCTTTAGCTTTTTTGTTTATTTGCTTTTGCTACCTGAGGATGATTTATTACTTTTTTTTAAATTGTAATACAAAAAAGACCATCAGAAAAATTGAAAAAATAAAAAAGGTATAATTAAACAGACGGATTCTGTCATTTTTAACAATGTTTGCACATATATATATATATATATATATATATATATATATATATATATATATATATATAGAGAGAGAGAGAGAGAGAGAGAGAGAGAGAGAGAGAGAGAGAGAGAGAGAGAAAGAATGGTAGTTTGATTGAAGCATTGCTGAGAATAGTAGTAGTATGTTTAAGAAGGCAATGCAAAGTGCCGGATAGGTTGTTAGCTGGAAGGAACAAAAATAATAAATCGAAATCGGACTTACTATTTATTTTTTCTTAAAATCTTACATTGGACAACACACACACAGCCAACACCACACTTGCTGTTATGTAAGATTTTATGAAAAAATAAATAGTAAGTCCCATTTCGATTTATTATTTTTGTTCCTTCCAGCTAACAACCTATCCGGCACTTTGCATTGCCTTCTTAAACATACTACTACTATTCCCAGCAATGCTTCAATCAAACTACCATTCTTTCTCTCTCTCTCTCTCTCTCTCTCTCTCTCTCTCTATATATATATATATATATATATATATATATATATATATATATATATATAGCTTACAACCTACCCGGCACTCTGCATTGCCCACAGCCTTCTGAAACATACTATATATATATATATATATATATATATATATATGGTACCTAAACTCCTCATCAATTTCTCAATCTTTACAGTTACAGTATTAACTAGTACCTTAAGGGGGTTGGATAGTTTCCCTTTTTATATTTGTAAAATTAAGGTGAGATAGTTCTTGTCTTATTAAGATACAACTCATAATCGAAATAATATAAGTTTCTGTTTATTTATTTCTTCATATTCAATTCTTGTTTCTTTTTCTTTTTTTAATGTATTCATATTTGCAGGCGTTTTCGAACAGCGCGTCTTTCATTTCTGCCTCCAGGCACCATCTTTTCTGTTAAAGCGAGAAAGTTTTTCGGAAAGGCGTTGCCAACTCTTTGATATCTTGCCATTAGACAGCCTTTACTGCCATTATTTCTTTCCTTTCGCAAACCTTTTGAAAAAGCAGATCTATGTTATTAACAATCAAATGCGATTATTATTATTATTATTATTATTTACTCACTAGGAGTTCTCACACAGGTCATCAGTGATTGCTCCCCAGATTTCCAGTATTCTTCACTTCTTTTCGACAGCCACCGCAAATAAACTTGCAGTATCACAACAGCCGTTTACCATTGATTTCTCGCTGGCAAGGACCATTGGTCCTCTCGGGGATTTGGGTGGCAATAAGCCCCCCTAAGGTCCCAGCAGTCTCTGCACTTCCAGTTGAGGTCTGGTTTGTGCTGTCCCTCCTCGGTCTTCTCATCCTCCTTGACCCTATGCAAATATTTTGTGTGGTGTCAGCCTAGGCTGGTATCATTTTTGATTTATTTATATATATATATTTTTTTATTTAAATTTAAAAAAAACATTTTTATATTTTTTATTTATTTATTATTTTTTTTGGGGGGGGGAGGGGTTGATTATTTTTTGGGGGGTGGGGAGCTGATGGTGCTTCTTGCTATTTCTGTTTATTGGTTCGTTTTTGTGTCGTGTCAGTTGAGGGCGCTGTAATTTATTGGGGGGGGTAGCTTATGAAGCGATGTTTCTTGCATTTTCTGTTTCTTTGTGATGTGTTCTTTCTGTGGTCTCGTTTTCTTCCTGTAGTAGATTCCGTGTGACCCTTCGTAGCTTATGCGGGTTGGTTTCCGCATTCAATGGTTTTTCTTAAGATTGTAGCTGTTTTGATCACTGCTGTCCTTTGTATAGTTCCAATATTATTATTATTATCATTATTTTATCATCATCATCATCATTATTATTATTATTATTATTATTAGTAGTAGTAGTAGTAGTAGTAGTAGTAGTAGTAGTAGTAGTAGTAGTATTGTTGTTGTTGTTATTATTATTATTATTATCATTATTATTTTTTTTATTATTATTATTTACTCACTAGGAGTCCTCACACAGGTCATCACCAGCGATCGCTCAATGACAATAACCGACGGTGTTCTCTGGAGCCCGAGTGACAACAAGTTTACCCAGAACTTCAGTGATCTCCATCTTTCGGTAGACATTAAAACTGATGTTGCGTTATGTAACAGTCGGTTAACATTTATTTCTAGGTGGACATGACCATTGGTATTCCCTGGGGTTGGGTGGCAAAAAGAATCCTTAATGGCCCAGTGTTCTCCGTACTCTTCTAGTGGAAGCCTGGTTAGTGTAATCCCAGCTGAGGTCGACACCATTTTATTGTAAGGGGGGGGGGGAAGTTAACTTAGCAGTTTCAGTTCTCTCGGTCTAATGGGTCTTGTTCTTTCTGTTTTGTTTGTGTTTTCTTCTTATTGTAACAGCCATGTTACTGGTTTTTGTTCACAGTATATGTGGGTTGATTTCCGCATTCGAGGATTTTCTGCTGTTTTCCTTATCACTGTCCATTTTTCGAAGTTCTTCGCCATTTTTCTTAGTGCTCTTATGATTTTGGGTGTTAGGCTGTACTTTCTTCATGTTCCACATTCCTTTCAGTTATCTGGCCAGATTCGTGTATTTGCTTCGCTTTTCTGTCTGATATTCACCCTGTTAACTGCTGGGACGGCGAAATCTACGATTTGGCAGAATTTTTGCGTTTTTAAAAAAAACTATTATGATATCCGATCTCCTTGCTTGTATAAATTTATCTGTTTGTACCTCCATGTCCCAGGTGATATTTTGATTTTCTTTTACCAACACTGCCACCGGTTCGTGTTTGAACCATTTGTCTGGGTGTTTGAAATACAATTGTTTGCATAGTTCTCACTGTACTGCCTTCTCCACCTGGTCATGTTTGTTTTTATATTCTTTTGGGGCAAGTTTGCTGCATTCACTTATGTGGTTTCGTATCTTTGTTCACAGAGTCTACATTTGCTGTTTTCTTGGAATTTGTGGATCTTAGCTTCGATATAGTTAGTTATAATAGAGTTCTTTCGTGCAGCTGTCAGTAGTGATTCTCTGTTTAAATGTGTTTTTCGTAGCCATTTTCAAGGTGTTTTCGTGAGTCTATTCTCTTGACATTCTTATGAATCGCCGTGTAGTTGTTTCTCTTCCCACTTTTCTTTTCTCGTCTCATCACTTGCCTCTATGTTCTCTGTATTGTTCAGTTTTACGGTGTCTCTTGCTGCGATTATTATCAACTTAAGCAAGACTAAGCAGCAGTCAAATTCCTCAACCTGTTCTTTCCTCCCAAACAAGAGCAATACAATGTAGATATTCTTGTAACACCTATGTTCAAATTAATATTTATTATTGATCACAGCGAGTTTTTCTTGTGCTGGGATTGCCGACACAACTGACTACTTACGCAAGTCTTCGACTAAGTTGCGCCAACATCAAAGTCACACACACACACACACACACACACATACACACACACACACATCGGCACACAACCACACACACACACACACACACACACACACACATATATATATATATATATATATAGTCTAAAGAAGCTTTGTCATTAATAAAAAATAAAAATAAATAAATAAAAAATTTAAAAAATTAAAAATAAATAAAAATAAATAAAAAAATATAAAATGCAGTTTAAATTCCCAGACAAACTAACTAAATCCAAGATATTGCAGACTTAACGTGCGTTGGAAAATTAATAAATGAAAAAATATAGGTAAAATAAAAAAAAATAAAATAAAATTAAAAAAAAAGGGGGGGTTAATTATCTAAGAGTGAAACAAAAACAGGAGACCTTAAGCGTCTAATATTAACACGGGGATCATCAGCTGTATACCATGTAAACTGTTTCGGAGATTTAAAAACAGGACAGTTTTAATATTCATGGCTCTCCAATGGTACTGATTAAGAAAGAAAGAAAGGTTGCCGGAGGAGGAGAGAACTTCTCAGCTCTCTTCTCCCCATATATATACATATTAATGATTATTACTTGCAGACTCATAGCGCAATGGATAAAAGTGATATGTTATAATTAGTTCTAAGTGATAGTCTTTTGAAGGTTGAAGATTCGACCCTCGGTGCGGGCGATACTAAGAATACAATTACGAATTACTGAAGATTTCTACCCAGTCATGGCTGACGGAAAAAGAGTAAGCTACGCCTATAGATTAAATAAAGGGTTCCATTTTAAATTCTAGATTCCCGAGTTCGACAGACAGATTCACAAATTCCACGAGACGCACTTTAAAAAGGTCACCAGCTATTCGGCCAAAAGGCTGTGAGAATATCTAAGATGAGAACAATAGCTCGAATGATACAAATAATACCAATTATCAATCCTCATCTCAAAAATTCCAAAACATTAACGTGTGTAGTTTTTGATTTTATTTGTCTGCGGAGTGAGTAGGTGGGGGATGTTCCCGGATGTGATCCCGACATTAAGTCTTAACGAAAAAGTAGCCGGGTAAGTGTAATGCGTCATAGTGCCCTTCATTATACTCCCGTTGGGGCCTCACACGCTTATTTCAGCGCGCCTTCCGCTTCATAAAAGGGGCTCTCTTGGGGTCAAAGGCAAATGATAGATACACCCTGTTCCCTGGAGATTGGCAGATTCTTAAAGTGTCCGCACACGTAACATTTTCTGCGAGACAAAGTGAATCTCATCGTGCTGAGGGATATCCGTTGATCAACAGGAAACACGCCTATTTCCCAGATCATAAGGACATTACAAATACATGCACATCCATAAACATATATATATATATATATATATATATATATATATATATATATATAGTAAGTTATGAAAATATATTTATGGCAATTAAGCTATACAGAGGCTCCCGCATTTAATCCCCGGGGGGGGGGGGAATCGTCAGGCTAAAATGCATGGAGTTAGTTTTGCTGGGTGTTTTTATATACATGACAAGTTAGTTACCAAATCAGATTCTTTGTTATTCTCTTAGCCAACCGTTGGGCTACTCACGAACAAAGGCTCGGTTGATTTTACTTCCTATTTCCTATTCTATTATTCTGTTTTCTATGTGATGATTTATTCCGGTTTCTTTGTTGTTTTCTTAGGCAATCGTTGGGCTTATCATAAGCAACGGTTCGGTTGATTTTACTTCCTATTTTCTATTCTATAGTTTTGTTTTCTATAGAGTGGCCTATCCTTGTTTCTTTGTTGCGTCAATATAATGGGTGACCTTATTTGAACACATGGTTCCTTGTATTTCTATTTTAGGTATAAGTTTTTAAGTTTTTAGGTTTTAGTTTATTTTTTTTTACTTATTTGTGTGTTTATTTATTTATTATATGTATTGTTAGCCTAAGGTAAATGTTATTCTGTGCAGGTAGCTGCTGGCTATCTCACTTCTACAGTTTAATAGATTGTGGGGGTCTTTAAAGTTTAGGATTTCAAATTTCTCATTCAGACATAATCTACACGAGTCGTCTAAATTTCTACATATACTGGCCTGTCGTATTATTTTTCATTCAATTATTGGTGAGCGTCCATTTTCTTTGAGTTCTCAATAATGATTTGCTAGTGGTGTTTTAATTCGACGTTCTTTGTTTTTAAATGTGCTTTTGTGGTTGTAATATCTGGTTTTATAATATAAGGAGGCCATATCCACGTAGTATTTTTCGTTATTCAGTCCTATTGTGGCTTGGTAAACAATACTTTTGGTTAGGCATTTATTTTGTAGTGGACAAAGTGTACGAATTATGCAGTTACATATTTTCTTTTCATTGCTAACCTTTTTAATTTGTATTCGAGTGATTACTATTAGGGTTTTCGTTATTATTATTTGTAGTGCAAATATTTTTTTTTATATTTGTCACTTTTTTATGTAATTTGTTATTGTTTCTACCTTTCTGCTTTATTGCTATAAATATATTTTCATAACTTACTACCTCGCTCTACTTACGTATCGAGCACTGTTGATGTAAATACTGAAAATTGTTACACAGAAAATTATATCTCCTTATAATATTTCATGTGGATACATGAAATAGTGATATATATATATATATATATATATATATATATATATATATATATATATATATATATATATGCGTGTGTGTGCGTGCGTGTGTGTGTGAAAGAGGATGTGTGTATTATTACAAATGACTATATGTATACAGATATTGATAAATGTCCGCTAAAAGATCCGAAAAAATATATAATTTAAAATCAGGTTTAATTACTAATAAAAGATTAAATAATTAATTGCAAAACTACAACAGACTTGCTTACTAAATACATGATGAAATAGTTAACTAATTCACTGACACGCACTAAATCCAGCTTTAAAATACTAGTTAATATTTAATAGCAAGTTAAAAGACTGCAACCGCTAACAGACTCGGAAATGAATCAGCAAATTAATCCAAAACCACAATGGAACAGTTTTATTTACTAGTTAATATCAGGTAACATATGACATAACTGCAACCGGAAATGGACGCTGACAGATGCGCACAAACTGTAAATCCGACAATTACACGCATCAATATGAACAAAAAATAAATATACAATCTCAAAAATATATTCATTAAAATACAGAATTATTCTATAAAAAACAAACAGAATACAAAATAACATTAAAAAATGAAGGTAAACAAACAGAATACAAAATAACATTAAAAAATGAAGGTAAACAAACAGAATACAAAATAACATTAAAAAATGAAGGTAAACAAACAGAATACAAAATAACATTAAAAAATGAAGGTAAACAAACAGAATACAAAATAACATTAAAAAATCAAGGTAAACAAACAGAATACAAAATAACATTAAAAAATGAAGGTAAACAAACAGAATACAAAATAACATTAAAAAATGAAGGTAAACAAACAGAATACAAAATAACATTAAAAAATCAAGGTAAACAAACAGAATACAAAATAACATTAAAAAATCAAGGTAAACAAACAGAATACAAAATAACATTAAAAAATGAAGGTAAACAAACAGAATACAAAATAACATTAAAAAATCAAGGTAAACAAACAGAATACAAAATAACATTAAAAAATGAAGGTAAACAAACAGAATACAAAATAACATTAAAAAATGAAGGTAAACAAACAGAATACAAAATAACATTAAAAAATGAAGGTAAACAAACAGAATACAAAATAACATTAAAAAATGAAGGTAAACAAACAGAATACAAAATAACATTAAAAAATGAAGGTAAACAAACAGAATACAAAATAACATTAAAAAATGAAGGTAAACAAACAGAATACAAAATAACATTAAAAAATGAAGGTAAACAAACAGAATACAAAATAACATTAAAAAATGAAGGTAAACAAACAGAATACAAAATAACATTAAAAAATGAAGGTAAACAAACAGAATACAAAATAACATTAAAAAATGAAGGTAAACAAACAGAATACAAAATAACATTAAAAAATGAAGGTAAACAAACAGAATACAAAATAACATTAAAAAATGAAGGTAAACAAACAGAATACAAAATAACATTAAAAAATGAAGGTAAACAAACAGAATACAAAATAACATTAAAAAATGAAGGTAAACAAACAGAATACAAAATAACATTAAAAAATGAAGGTAAACAAACAGAATACAAAATAACATTAAAAAATGAAGGTAAACAGAGACAATTCAAAACTACAGCGGAAGTGGTCGCAAACTGTCTATATAATAGTTTAGTATGAGGTATCTGCAACCTCATACTAAACTATTATATGTAAATAATCAAGTGGTTTTTTTATAGTCTCGTAGATACTTCGTACACGATTATTAAACGTAAATAATCGATTAGCACACCATATTTATTTTAAAAACAACCTCTAAACATATTTAAACACTTAGCGGACATATTCCCCTGTATTATTAAACTAAAACATATAACCATCCAATTCTTGAAAAGATTAATTACACCGTACAAGAGCGGCCTCATTTCCATTTTTTCACTCGAAGTACACAGACTGTTTCAAATATCAAATTAAAATAATAAAAAAATATTAATAATAAACAATGACATAGTTTTATGCTTCAACTACCACCTACTAATCATTATCAAATATATATATGACGGTAAGAAACATGTCAATGGATTCCTTTTATGTACGTAGGAATTAATTAATATATATATATATATATATATATATATATATATATATATATATATATATATATATATATATATATATATATATATATATATATATATATATACATATATATATATGTGAAATATAAATAATGAGACGTCATATTAAAAAGGACGACTTAATGCAATATTCTTTACCGCTTAGGAAATGAAAAATACTAAGAAAACAGTTGTGTTTCTATCGTCAGTAAAAACAATAAAAAAAATTACGAAACATTTTGGCGATAAAAAATCGTATATATTTCGGCAAGGTGGTGTGGTGTAGTGGTAAAACGCCAGACTGTAACATGGAGGGTTCGATCTTTGCCCAAGTTAGCACCACTGATAGCCAGAAACACGTCTCCATTGATTTTTCATGTACGGAAAAATTGATTTAAAATTATATGTATAAAAAAAAATAATGGAACGTCCAATTAAAAAAATGTGACTTCAATTACCTCAATACGAAGTGGAAATCGTTACTTTCTTTACCAGAGTGTTCAACCTATCAGGGAATCTCTCTATTTCTCCCTCTCGCTCTCTCTGTCTCCCTCCCTCCCTCTACCCCATCTCTCTCTCTCTCTCTCTCTCTCTCTCTCTCTATATATATATATATATATATATATATATATATATATATATATATATATATATATGAGAAATATCGAAATATTGGGTTCACACATTCCTGACAAAGCCAGCTGGTCAATACTCCTACCCTCCAAAAATTTAACACCTAATCACAACAAAATATCTCCTCTCCCTCTCACCCATCTCACCCATCTCACCCTTTCGACTACTGATTTCATACTCTTACCAACCCACCCCGCCTACTTTCAAATTATCTTCATTTCTTCAAATCTTTTTTCTAAAACTATGATACTACCTACATACCAAAGACACAGAGTTCCACCCTCCCCTCCTCTTTTCCCAGCCCCTCAAAATCCATGCTACACCTCACCACGACAAAAACCTCAACACCCCCTCCATTCTCTCCCACCCTAAGCCAAACTCACTAACACTCTCACCCATCCCCTTTTCCACTCACAGCCCTCAACATTCATTTCACTCTCTGCCACTGACTGACTTCTCTCAGTCCGGACCTTGATCCAGCGCTCTTAGTAGCCATGGCTACTACTTTTTCTCATCAACCCATCATGTCAACCCAATATTTCGATGTACTTCCATGACATTTTTCTTAAAATTATCATCCTGAAAAAGTCTTACAAATAAAGACGAAATGATGATGAATATATAAAAAATATCTCTTGATTTTTTCCTTTTTCATTTCCTATATATATATATACAGGGTGTTTCAAAAGTCTTGGGAACATTACAAATGCGTATATCTCATGAACTATTCCAGGTAGAAAAATGAAACTGGTGCCATTTTAAAGCTTGCTTAATCAAGTTTTTGGTCATACTAATGATTTTCGTGTTATCTTTCCAGGTGCAGTAATGGCGTTCTCTAAACAAGACAAGCCATTTTGCGTCCTCCAATTTGCAAAGACTGAATCGTGGACATGTGTTCAGCGTGCATTTCGCAGGAAATTTAAAAAAGAAGCCCCTGAAAGGAAATCCATTGTCAGATGGCATGCTAAATTTGTGAAAGATGGGTGTTTGTGCCCAAGTAAGCGAACAGGTCGCCCTTCAACTTCAGAAGATGCAGTTGAGCAAGTTCGGACAGCCTTTCAGCGGAACCCCCGTAAATCAGTGAGAAGAGCCAGCAGGGAACTTCAGCTTGCTCCAGCAACTGTCTGGCGTGTCTTAAGGAAACGACTGCAAATGATACCTTACAAGCTCAAGTTGGTCCAAAAGTTGAAGGACACTGATAAGCCACTTCGCCGTGACTTTTGCATTGCAATGCAAGAGAAGTTGGAAGATAACGGCTTTGATGACCGGCTTGTTTTTAGCGATGAGGCGACCTTCCATCTGAATGGCAAAGTTAACAAGCATAACACTCGCATATGGGGTACTGAGAATCCTCATGAACTTCTTGAGCACGAGCGAGATTCACCAAAAATGAACGTGTTTTGTGCAATTTCCAAGAAAGGTGTCTATGGACCGTTCTTCTTTGAAGAGGCAACTATCACTGGTGAATCCTATTTCAACATGCTGGAAGACTGGTTAATGGCTCAGTTGGAACAAGCAGAATTTGATGACTTCATTTTTCAACAAGATGGTGCACCACCACACTGGAGTCTTAGAGTAAGGCAGTTTCTTAACACAAGGCTGCCTGGTAGATGGATTGGGAGATCTGGGCGAGGTGATGACGTTCTCATGCCCTGACCTCCTAGGTCTCCAGATCTTACTGCCGTGTGACGAATGGTGCTCATATTGAGCAACTTTGAAGATTCCCCACAAAACTTGAAACTTTAACCTTTCCATTTTTCAACTCCTAATAGTTTTTGAGTTATTAAAAATCGTTATGTTCCCAAGACTTTTGAAACACCCTGTATATATATATATATATATATATATATATATATATATATATATATATATATATATATATATATATATATATAGTTATCTACAGACACGTGTTGCGTTATCTCTACAACCTTTTAGTGTAGGTAGACGTATTGAGATTCAAACGGACCCACAGTAACAGACATCATGCGTTCTAGAAGAACCAATGTAATATATCAGTTCCAATGCCCTATGGGAGAATGTATCTCCAACAACAATAAAATAAACTAATTCTTACATAGGTTTCACTTCCACAGCACTATCCTGAAGACTCACCCTACATCTCTCTGACACTATCTCTATATGCCAACACCTAAAAAAACATAATTGCACCCCGTCCCAATATAGAAACATCCTTGTTAACAATACCAAAATAATACACCAAGATACCAATATCAAAAAAGTAAAAATACTCGAAGCCCTCTACATAAAAACTAAACATCCCACTATTAATAATGTCAATTATGAAACTAGTCACAACATTTTAAAGTGTCTAGCATAATAATTAACATTACCAAATTCTTAGCGATTAGATAGTTATGCGTTTGAATTGTATGCACTTTCTTTAACGTCATCAATTTCTTAACGGTTTAAACAGTCAAACTTTTAAATCTCTCATATGTGTAGAACGCCATCACGCTCTCATGTACATTTCAACTTTACAGACGCTTTTTCAAGTTATAAACTACTTGCCGTTATAATTCAAAAATGAGCACAACAGTAAAGTCATAATTTGTAAAGACACTAAAACTAATACCGCCTGAAAATGATTTGACGATTCAAATCGAAAGTACTTGCAAAAAGAAAAAAAGAATGGAACAAGAAACCCATGGATCATATTTACATCAATTTGACCGAAACATTAGATGGACAATTCGGAAAATTGAAAAACTAAAAAAAAGTCGCATCAAACAAAACCACTCCGTGTTATTTAATAATGTTTGCCTAAATGAAAATATGCTGACTAAATACACACAATATATATATATATATATATATATATATATATATATATATATATATATATATATATATAGTGTGTAACGTATGTGTATATGTTTTATATATATATATATACTTAAAAACTGTTGAACCGATCATTTTTTGGTTTGCGCTCACGTGAAATCGCATCCAATCCCCAAAAAACATTTTTAAATAAGTGTGATACAAAGAATTTAATAGAGCAAAGAATTGCTTTACATCAAATATTTATATTTTTAAAAGGATCGGTGCACCGTGAGCGTCCAATATATGCATGTGATAGGCATGAGGGCAGGTAACGTGGACACATTATGTGTGCTTTTTGTAAACTAAACAATGAATAGGTGTTAGCCTAAACGTAGCATACACTCCAAAATAAGAAAACCCATGTTTCTTTCGTATACCCGGCCTAGTAAATATATATATATATATATATATATATATATATATATATATATATATATATATATATATATATGTAAGTAAATTTCGTGTACAACAGAATCGTAGGATTAATTTTAGAGGAAGCATTATTATAATCAATGAAACAGACGAGTGGAAAATAAAAAAAAGGAAAATTGTTAAAATAACCTTAAGGCCTTATCGTCTGACCCTCTGAGAGGAAACGTCAGAATGGTAAATTAAAAACTAAAAGTCGAATGAGATATGAGGGAAAAAAACTTATTTCAGTTGGAGGAAACGATTGAGAGAGAGAAAAAAAAAGAAGGTAAATCTCTCAACGTTATGGTGGCTTTGAATCATTAAAGATCTCCAACTGATGCTTCAAAATCTTTTGTCTACACAGGCTAGGTCGAGAGTTGTTAATGACTAACGCCTCAATAATATTGAGATGGTAGTTCGACCTGGCACTGTGTAAAACAGAAAACCACCCATCGGAATACTTGTCAGAACAACTATTTGCACTAACCAGGTGATTGCCGATGGCTGATTCCTGTGCCTGGAAGTTCCCGGATGATCTCGAAACCTTGCGTAGGCGAATATCACGTGGTATGTGTTGGGATATTCTAAATTCTAATCTTTGGGATGTCTTGCCAACGTAGTCAGCTCCACACTGACACAGGAATTTATAAACTACAGAATTCTTTTGAATGGCAGGCAAAACATCCTTACGAAAAGAAGAGAAAAAGGTTCGAGTCGTGTAAACTACCCTCAACATGGTTGCCGAAAAACAACGTTGAGTACCAGAAGAAATCCTTTTAACAATATAAAGGCCGTCAGAACCCAACCATGGGAGTTTCAAATATATATATATATATATATATATATATATATATATATATATATATATATATATATATATATTTCCTCTGATGATAAGATCTGGATCTTTGAAAAGCCTTGGCTTAAGGAAAGAATAATAAACAAAATTTTACAACAGAATATACCTTGCATTGAACAATCGAAGTTTGATATAAATTTGGACATTCGTGCTTGTTTATCACTCTTCGTCTATCTATCTTCATATATATATATATATATATATATATATATATATATATATATATATATATATATATATAAAGAGAGAGAGAGAGAGAGAGAGAGAGAGATAGAGAGAGAGAAAGATATATATATATATATAGATAGATATATAGATAGATAGATAGATAGATAGATATGTGTGTGCCTGTGTGTCTGCGAGTAAATGTTTACACATATACACACATATATTCATATTTGTGTACACATTTAGCATGCGTTCTGTTTTACATGTACACAGATCTATCTATACACACATATATTCATATGTGTGTACACATTTAGCACAGTACTCTTTCATATGTACACCCATCTATCTATTTATCTGTCTATCTATCTATCTATCTATCTATTAATATATATATATATATTTATATATATATATATATATATATATATATATATATATATATATATATATATATATATTAGAGCATAATTAAGATGGAGGGTGTCATTTATATTCTCTTCATCTTCACAGAGGGCCATTAAGATTAACGATCATGGCCAGGGGAATGTACCCCATGAACCCAAACATCAAATACGAAGTGACCGATGTAATGCATATACACAATATATCTGTGAATTTACAGATCTATGCGTGCCATTAGGTTTGCATGTTTGTACACACACACACACATATACTTATATATATATATATATATATATATATTTATATATATATATATATTTATATATATATATATATTTATATATATATATATATAGGTATATGTATGTATGAGTGTATATACACGTAAATACATTGGCATATCTTCTAATATATATAAAAGTATATGAATATCTATAAACCATTTAAAGACTCCTATTATCTATGGAACTAAAATATTACTTTTTTCATAATGAAACCATTCAAATATCCTAATTTTTTTTTATTTAGTTTATTTTTATGCATTATAGTTTTGTCAAATATATTGAGCATCCAATAAAAGATATTGATTAATATCGATATATATTCGTTTTATATCGAAAAAATACTCATGTGACCTACTGAATACAGTTTTAAAACATTTTCAATCGTCATGGGCGATTTGATCAGTTTCTATATATATATATATATATATATATATATATATATATATATATATATATATATATATATATATATATATATGTAAACTTCACCATTTAGAGGTTGCTATCAAAACCGTACAATACATTCGAAAGAATGAAACGAAACATACGATATATATATATATATATATATATATATATATATAGCACTAGATAAAGTGAAAGAATAAAATAAGGTGTGAATCAAAATTTATTGCAATTCAAAGTTCAAGCAAAGTACTTTTAAGTCCTTAACTCATGAGTTTTCAAAGAAAATTTTCTCCTCAGAGAACCATTACCGCAATGACATTACTGCAGGTAATAAAATTAAACTATATAAAATACATAAAAGTATATAAAACATCAAATATATCGGCCCAAAACACACTTTTTTGTTAAACTTATACAGTTCATCCAAGTCATAAAGTTTTAAACAGCTTCAAGAAAGATGTCAAAGAGGTTGATTAAAAAACAACCCAGGTGGTGAATGGTAGTCCAAAAACGAAAACGTTATCCAAGCGGGAAACTTGTTTACTATCGATGCAGTAGATGACAGTGAAAAGTGTATTCAAGGTGTATGCAAATTAATAAAACGATAGAAAAAACCAAATCATCTGAAAAGTTCAGAAAACTCACTTGGGTTTGAATATTATAATGTCCAATTAAGGGTTCTTATGAGCTGATAGGAGTTGTGCAAACCATAACTTCCTGGTTAGATGCAAGCAGTAGGCATATATATATATATATATATATATATATATATATATATATATATATATATATATATATGTATATATATATAGATAGATAGATAGATAGATAGATAGATAGATAGATAGAAGAAAAAGAGTGATAAATATGCGACGATTGTCCAAATTTATTTCAAATTTCAATTGTTCAATGCAAGGTGTATTCAGTAATAAACTAATGTTTATTATTCATTCCTTAAGCCAAGGCTTTTCAAAGATCGAAATCTTATCATCAGAGGAGAAATACAGATGGATAAGTTGGCTTTCGAAAAAACCAAATTTCAAATATTTGAAAAATATGAAAATTATTATTAAAGGAATTTTTGTTAAAAAAACGCAGTGAATGAAAAGAAAAATTCCGTGAAAAATATATGCAGATTGTCCGGGTTGTAAATTTCCGTTGAAAAGAAGTCAAATGAATTGTAGAATGTGAAGAAAACTCTTTGCGTGGGAGCAGTGTGGAGAAAGTGCTCAAAATATAGGTGAGTCCAGACGCACTTAAATGGGATTGAAAAGGGAGAAATTTGCCATTTTTATATACTTCCATGACCAAATAAGGCAGATGATATCTCATTCAAGGTTTAAATCAAAATGAAACAAAAAGGCAAAATGGTTAAAGATTTGGGGTTAGGGGGGGGGGGGTTAATGAGGTACGGGATGTTTAAATAGCCGCTTTGAGAGTTGGGAGGAAATAAAAAAAAGGCAAAGGAACAGGAGGAAATCTGGTATGGGGATGAAGTTAAAGTGACAGGGTGGTTGAGGATGTGGGCGGGCGGTAGGATATATGTTTTGGAGGATGAGATTAATCTGAAGCGGGATAGGAGGGTCGAGATTGTCTTCTAAAAATAGAAATCAAATGAGTGAGCTTCTAACATTTCAGAGGTGACAAGTGAAGCAGCTAAAACGAATTAAATGTAGTTACCCATGAGGGTTTCTGGGGGTTTAAAAAGGGTTAAAATAGAATTAGTTAAAAGCATGGTAACATAAATAGAGGTATGAGAGAGAGAGTGAATGATTAAAATTAAAAAATTAAAAAGATTAAAAAAATTAAAAATTAAAATTTAAAATTTAAAAGGAGCTAGGGAATAGTTAATTTTAAAAAAATATTTTAAAGCCCAATTAAGGGTTATATGAATAATTAAAAGGGACATTAAATGACCAAAGAGAAAAGAGGGAGAAATAAATTAATGGGAATGAGTTAGTTAAATTAAAGATCAGGTCTATCCTACTCAGAAATTATTGAAATTTAGGAGAGGGGAACAGTGTAAGGGATAAGGATAGATTGTTTGAAACAGTTTGTTTCGATTACAAGTAATGGGGGTGGGATTAGGTTGGTTCAATTTAAACTTGAGTGCAGTGTCAGTGTTATAATCTATATATATATATATATATATATTAGATTTCTTGAATGTGAGATGATATATATAATTATTTCCACAATCAGACAACGCCGCAGCCCACAACCTATGAAAAGAAACAAACCGGAAGTCCTAGACTCGAGTTTCGCCCTCCTTTGGGCTCATCAGTAAGACACATCCGAACTCAGGATTCGAAACCCGAGTCACTTGCATGGTAAGCGAGTACTCTGCCACTGAGCTACCTCGCCACATACAAGAATGTCTATTAATTTACACAGATTAAGTGAACCGCGGCGATGACCGACTGTGGAATATACCTACTCTTTTTTTTTCATAGTAGTTGGATGACTACACCCCTTGTTGAAAAGAGTAGGTATATTCCACAGTCGGTCATCGCCGCGGTTCACTTAATCTGTGTAAATTAATAGACATTCTTGTATGTGGCGAGGTAGCTCAGTGGCAGAGTACTCGCTTACCATGCAAGTGACTCGGGTTTCGAATCCTGAGTTCGGATGTGTCTTACTGATGAGCCCAAAGGAGGGCGAAACTCGAGTCTAGGACTTCCGGTTTGTTTCTTTTCATAGGTTGTGGGCTGCGGCGTTGTCTGATTGTGGAAATAATTATATATATATATATATATATATATATATATATATATATATATATATATATATATACGCATATATATGTATATATATGCGTATAGCAAAGCTTAAGTCAAAGGATCTACTATAAATAGAGTATAAATGTACAACAGAGAAAGTTACTTACAGAATCTGATATAAAATATTGGCATTTAGGTAAAAGGCGCTGAAGAATAGATATATCAAATTTATAAGTAAAAAATAAGAAAATTTCAATTTCTTATCGTCTCAGATACGATCGTACGTCTAATCTTTGTTGATCTGTAATTCTTGAAACTGAAATAAATAATGTTATGCATTTATTTGTCTGAACACTCTCTCTCTCTCTCTCTTTATATATATATATATATATATATATATATATATATATATATATATATATATATATATATATATATATATATATATATATATAGCCGTTTAATCTAAGCCAAATGCAAGTTCATGTCCATGTGATTGAAAAGATGGCTTACTTTGGCGCCCGCTTGAAAAGACTTACGAGCGTAGATGTCTCATTGGTTTTTGTCATCATGTAACATAGAAGGATTTGAGGTTAGATTTCAGTTGCAGTTCGGGCGTTCGTGAGATAGACTGTAATAATATATGATCTTGCTAGATAAGGGCTTCAAACTCCTCATGCTTCACATGAAGAAAATTTATTCTTAACGAAACTGTATCTATGGTTAAGTTTTCTTCCTTCTTGTTTTACAAACGATTCACCGCTCATAAATGCGCAAAGGTAACTCGTGTATAAGGGTTAATTGAGTTATATATGGTGACGGTAAAATATCGAGAGGATTAGTAACGATGGTTGTAACTGGCCAGGAATTGATTATTTAAGGGGACGGCTCGACAAAAATTTGTTTACGTAAGACTTGGAAACGGAAATATTGTAATCAGCCGGGAAGCAGCCCTGTAGTACTGTGTTCCACATACGGGCAGTTCTAGGTAAGAAACTTTGACCGTGGAAGTTCTGTAAAGTTTTAGGTACACAGAGTGAGAAAGATAAAATAATTATTGGCAATGGCTGTAGCTAGACGAGTTTTGTTGTGAGGGTTTTACATTTTGTGAACCATAGATTGAGGCTCAGTGTTGCAGTTGCTATGAAAATAACGATAGAGTAGAGAAAGACTAGCAATGTCTCTTCTATGAGAAACTGAATGTAGGGAAAAGAGGGCACTGCCCACTAGATTGCGAAGTCGATTGTGTACTCTGTCACGGCAGGAAAGAGTGCTCTGAGCAGCATCTCCCCATTAATCTTATACAGGTCGAGGATTGTATCAGGAGGTATATACATTTTGGAACGGTGAAATGATCCACCCATTTTCCCAGTGACTTTGGCAAGGGATTTGATGTAAGTCTTCCATTTCAGGTCTAGAGTGAAGGCCAGTAGTTTATTAAAGTTTATTATTGAAATTGAAAGCAATTCATTTAAATTGAATTCATTTAAGCAATTCATTTACATTGTGAAAGTAAGGATCAGAGCGTTGTTGGTGAAAGGAGAGAAAGTAACCAGCCACCATTTTTTCCCATTGCAACACGTGCTTCAGGTCGAAACAGAGAGAATAAGATACTAATCGAAATTATTGCATAGATTGTTGGGTCATCTGCATAAATGTAACCCTATGATATTAGAATCTGATTTAGGAGAGGGTTTGACCCATGATGGATCCGTGAGGTAGCCAGTGTTAATAACGTGAGTTTTGGACTTCTATCCATCAACGACTACGTTTAGTAACTTATCAGAGAGAAAGGATTTGATAGTTGAGAGAGCATCTCCAGATAGCATATAGCTAAAAATTTTGTGAAGTAGACCTATATGCCAAACCCTATCAAAGATATTTGATATGTCAGGAGCTATAGCTCTATAAACGAAGACCTCGTTCATAGATTAACTGATCCTGTGTGATATTACAGTCAGCACATCAGCTGTTGATCTTGTAGGACAAAATCTATATTGGTTGCCTCTGTGTAGGCTGGTTTTGCTGAAGTTATTTACAACTTCTTGACTTATCACAGATTCAATAAACTTACTCATGACGCACAGTAGACCGATTGGTCTGTACTGAGATGCAGAACACCGATCTCCAGCTTTTATACTGGGAAGACTAAGGGACTTTTCCAAGGTGTTGGGAAGCATTTTTCCTTTAAGAAACGATTGAACAGATTTGTAAGTATAGGAGCTAGTTCCGGTATTAACTTTTTTATCACTATGATTGGAATGCTGTCGAGGACAGTTGCCTTACTGGAATCAAGGTTCTTGATAAGTTTGGCAACATCCCGGACAGATATAGGATTTTCGGTCAAAGTATTTTCCGTCTAACGGGCATATTCAAGAGGTGGGTGGCCCTGATCGCAAAGGGTATAGTTTGCTGCAAAGTACTTTGCAAAAAGTTGTGCTTTATCAGATGCTGAGGAAATCACCTCTTGTCCATTGATGATGATTTAGAGAGGTCACGCATGTTAAGGACTCTGTTTGTTGTTCAGAAAAAACTCGTGGGAACCAGACCTCTGCTCAGTTACTCTAGACAATTGATTCGGTATATGACTCTCTCTCTCTCTCCCTCTCTCTCTCTCTAGCTCTCTAGCTCTCTCTCCCTCTCTCTCTCTCTCTCTCTCTATCTCTCTTTCTTTCTCTCTCTCTCGTTCTCTCTCTTTCTCTCTTTCTCTCTATCTCTCTTTCTTTCTCTCTCCCTCTTTCTCTCTCTCACTCTCTCTCTCTTTCTCTCTCTCTCTCTCTCTCGTTCTCTCTCTTTCTCTCTTTCTCTCTATCTCTCTATCTCTCTATCTCTCTCTCTCTCTTTCTCTCTCTTTCTCTCTTTCTCTCTATCTCTCTCTCTCTCTATCTCTCTATCTCTCTATCTCTCTCTCTCTCTCTCTCTCTCGTTCTCTATAATTATTTTGCAGAGGTTTTGGTTTCAGAACATCTATGTCGTTCAAAGCAATAGAAATAGGTGTTTCCGTGTGCACTGGCGGCGGCACATTCTTTTACCTAGCTTGTTTGTTTGTTGGGGTTTAACGACCTTTCGACCCTTATAAGGTCATCTCAGGTCAAAGATCTTTTACCTGGCGGAGTTCCGTTAGATATCTGGCAAAAGATCGCTGTGACAAACGTCGACTATGGAAGTCATGATGGCAAAACGTTTTTCAGATATTACCATCCGCGATCGAAAACAAAGCAGAAAAAAACAAATGCACGCAAATGACCCCTTGTCTCGACCACCTGTATGGAAAAATTATGAGCAATATGTTTCGCTTCTAAACGGTCCCCATCCATCTCATCTTCCAATGTCACCCCTAAGGGTCATCAGAGAGTAAATGAATTGTTGTAGAGATATCTGTTTCTCTATTTCTTTCTTTCTTTTTTTTCTTTTTTCTTTCTTTTTTTTTTCTTTCTTTTTTTTTTTTCTTTCTTTCTTTCTTTCTATCCCTTCAAAAGCGTTACGTCACCTTGTGTTCTTCCTGCTGTGATTCTCAGCATATTCACTTAAATACCAAGGCCAAATAAATCACGAGTGGACAGCGTGGTCACCTGGCCAGAACCAGACAGACGCATTCTTGTCCTTCAGGGAAAGGGGGGGGGATACCCCAAGCAGGGAATGAGTATTCAAACAGGAAATAAGCCAAACAAAATGGCCGCGCGGGGATAAAATGGCGCCTAACCCCTAAAAACACGAATCAAATTTAGATTAAAGCCGGCTGTCAATTAGTTTGATCGTTGTGTGCAAAAACGGCGCTGGATCCTCACCAGGTGGCGTAATATAACCACATCACTCAATAAGGAAATATGTTGGACCGGATGTAGTATCTTTCTACACCGAAAGATATTATAATGCAACCATAATGCATTGTTCACAGCCGGTGGAAAGCATCATGTGTCAGACTCTCTCGCAGGCACACGTGTAAACAGATGAAATTGTTAATAAGCCAGTCACATTTTATGGGTGCCTATCGACTGTACGTAAGTACTAGTTAATAAAGAGAAATAGCTTCAATTTTCAAAGATTCAAGATTATGTTGTAATATATTGTCTCATAAGATAGAGTATTTATTTACCTCCTCGTCAGGGGGTTAAGCACATGGCCAGTTTTATCTTACTCCCACAAGGTAAGATGTGACCCAAGGTCGGGTCGGAAAAGTGGGACTTGAAAAGTCAGCGCCCGAGAATGTGAGCACTCTTGGCTACAAAAAAATGCCCGGGTAGCCCAGTCGGCATTCCAGAGTAGGGGGCGCAGGTAGTAAGCAATAAACTTACTCCTCCCCAAAGAGGGGAGGCAAAGCCTGGGAGGGTGGACCTCCTAGAACTGCACAGGACAAACCCATAGACCGGCAGAATCAAGCCCCGAAGGCCAAGACGATACCGGTCTATGGGGTGCAGTATCCATCGGAAAAAATGCTACACTTTGATATTGGCCAAAAGGCCAAGAAGATAGAGTAGAGAGAGACTAACATAGTATCTGATGTTAGAAAGGAGATGTAA
This sequence comes from Sepiola atlantica, assembly GCA_963556195.1. Classification (NCBI taxonomy): domain Eukaryota; kingdom Metazoa; phylum Mollusca; class Cephalopoda; order Sepiida; family Sepiolidae; genus Sepiola; species Sepiola atlantica. The sequence continues at coordinate 5,627,306 of OY744521.1, forward strand.
GTAAGATAAGAGATTATTTCCCCACTAGATTGTGAAGTTTATTTTGTACTCTGTCAAGGACGGAAAGATGCGCTGCGTGGTACCTGCCCAGATGTGACAGCAGTACTCCATCTAAGGAAATATCTGACTCTTATATCCCCTTGTACTAACAGGTCACCACTTATCAAGGCTGGAGATTACTCAAGGATAAAGGTGAATAAAATGGAATGGAATATTATGTATCCTGTGGCCCAGGGATGACGATGCTATTTGTATTTCTTCTCTTGGGCATATAAGGAAAAAAACAGGTTCAACTTTACATATATGTTATTGACTTATTTCTTTAGCTAGAAGTTGTGTGTTTGCTAAACCTTCCCTACAGCGGGTCGAGGGTTCGTAGTGTCCCTTAAAAAAACTTACTTACAATATTCGATGCAATTGATATTTAACTTCTATTTTTTAAATATATACTACATCACGTGGCCAGGCCAACCAAACGGCTCTAGTTTCCATATAAGGTATCAGCCGAAACCAACATCATCCTCCGTCATATTGCGTTAAGCGAATCTCGCATATAGTGAATCAGATCTACGCATAACGTTCAAAGCATGTTATTGTCGAGTGATATCCAACAATATGCTGGTGATACCAGATCAGGCTGCCCTGTGGCTCCCTGAGACGAAATTCACCTACATTGACGTTTTTTTTTTTTTTTTTTTTTTTGTTGTAAAACTTAATTATGTTCTACAAAACCAAAAACAAAAACAACAGCCCCTCTCCCTTTCTCCCTCCCCTTTTTTATTTTTATTTTTCCTACCCTACTCCCGGTCCTGGATATGACCTTAAACTACATCCGATGGTGAGATCCGGCTTACGGACTTTGGGGAATGTGGAGCCTCCTCTTAATTACCATTGCTCCCAGGTCCACCTTGACCCGGAGTGGTAGTACCTGTTAGGGTCCCAACTATGGGTTAAATAGAAACAGATATTAAAAGGGGAAAGAAACAAAAAAGAGAAGAAAACAAGACCAGATTCGGCATTAAATAACCCAAAAAGGGTTGATATGCCGTAAAACAAAACTACCAAACTACCAAACTACCAACAATATGATTTCAAAATGACCATGTGTGTACGAACAATTAAGAAGTTAGACAGAAAAACACACGAAAATGTTATCTCCGCCGCGACAATCACGGTTCTAATATGAAGTACCCAGACAAAAATGAATAAATTCTTCGTGGTAAATATGTCTTAATAAGAAACAGTTATTTTATTAGTGTAAAAGTTTTACACTGGGGTAGTTTATGATGCTGTACGATTTACGGTGTAAAACTGTTACACTAAGGTAGTTTATGATGCTGTACGATTTGCACAATAAAGAAGTAACAGACATGAATCGGATCTGTATATGAATAGAAAAGCTTCTGCAAAAATAAATCAAATGTGGTACCACCTGAAGATGCTAGTTGAAAACTAACCATTAACAAATATCTTGTATGACATACTGCACAATCACGGTTCTAGTAATATATTCCAAACTGCAATAACGATGTTCTTCGGGATATATAGATTTTCTTGTTAAAATGTGATGTCATATTCGTTCTCAAACCATAACACTAAGAGTAGCTTTATAATAATAACTATGATATTAAATAACTTGAAGAATACAAACTAGAAATGTAGAATTAAAAAGAATTAACCTTATTTTACTTTTAAAATTGACTAAAAAACTGAACGATGATTGGTTGCTTTTCAGTTGTCTCACGGTGCATCAGAAATGATCGTGTTCTTGGTTGAATAAGCAACGAAATTGTTGCTCAGTTTATTATTATTACAAACGCAGTTCGTATGAATCAGCAAGTAATGATATTGTGACCTGATGGATTCATTAAATGTTAGTACTAGTGTGTCATTAATTATCAAATCCTATGAGATGAGAAGAAAAATAATGTGAACAGAAGAAGTAGAGGTAATAAAAGAAGAACAATAAATAGTAGAAGAGGAAAAAGAAGAAGTAAAAGAAATAGAGAGAAAAAGGTAAAATTGAAGATATTGAAAAAAGAAGGAATAGAAGAAGACACAATAAAAAAAGTAGAAAAAGAAATAGAAAAGAAGAAAATTACAAGAAGAAATAGAATAATAATAATAATAATAATAATAATAATTATAATAATAACAATAATAATAATAATAATAATAAGTATAATAATGATAATAACTCTAAGAAGAAGAAGACAAAGAAGAAGAAGAAGAAAAAGAAGAAGGAATAGAAGAAGACACAATACACAAGTAGAAAAAGAAATATAAAAGAGGAAAATTACAAGAAATATGATAACAATAATAATAATGAGAAGAAGAAAAAGAAGAAAAAGAAGAAGAAGAACAGGTTAAAAAAGAGTCCCTAATTTAATAGGTCCCTCACTATCCACGAAGCTCCAGCTCCCGTCCGATCATCGAAGTGTTGCATTCTTGTGTTACTTTAAAAAGTATGTCAATTGAATGTGCTCCGATGAACGTGTTGCTCTTGTGCCCTCTAGACGTAAATACACTTGACTAACCCGACAATCAGCTAATCCAATCCATTCACTGTGAAGGTCCTAAGATGCCGGGGAGCCTTCTACTGCAATAGCTTCTTTCCTCGTGCTGCCAGCTTTTGGAACTCCCTTCCTGCTCCCTGTTTTCTCAACTGTACCGACATGCAGAAATTTAAAAATAATGTGAACAAGCACTTCGCTGCATAGTTCGCAATCTAGGATGACCCCCTAATATCTTCACCCTAATTCTCAGTAGCCCTTTACGTCTACAGTGGCAGTGTGTCTTGTTAGGGGTGAACTATGTTTAAAAAAATGTAATTGTTAATGCGTTTGGAAGGTAGACGGTAAGACAACACTTTGAGGATTTGAGACGATGGTTAAAACTTAACAGAATTTTATTATTTAAGAAGACGGCTCAACAAGAATTTGTTAACATTGGACTTGAAAACAACCATGTTGTAGTCAGCTGGGAAGCAACCCCGTGGTATTGTGTTCGACAGACGTCTACTTCTTGGAACAAGAATGTTGCTCATGGAAGTTCGGTTTCTTTTAGGTACACAGAAAAAGAAAGGCAAATTATTTAAAGTAGTTTTAGCCTGACGAGTTTTTTTCTGTGAATATTTTACAAGGGGAACAAGAGATTGGATCTTAAACGAGCACCTAGTATAAAAATACCGATAGAGAATAGCAAAACAAGAAGCGTTTGTTATGTGAGAGAGAAGTTGTAGGGAAGAGCAGAAAACATAACCAACATGATTTTTAAATCGATTTTTTACTCTGTCACAGCAGCAAAGAGTGCTCTAAGTGGCACCTCTCCAGATGTGGAAACAGAACTCCATCTTAGGATGTATCTAACGTTTTTACACGTCTAAGATTGTGGCAGGAGTGAAATACTTTCCGGAACGGTCGAATGATCTAAAGTAGGGACATGGGTTGATAAGGACTATCATCAGATACGCCGAGTCGTCAGTATGCGCTAGTATTATGTTTTTTTTTATATTGAAGAATTTCGGGGCTTTCCATATCATTCAGCCTACAGGATGGTCCCAGAATTGCGCAGTCGAGCAGGGTGTAGTTTACCTTTGCTGCCTCTGTTAAAAAAATATTAATACCAGCATGGAAATCAGTGATGACCATAGACATTGATGTGCGAAGAGACGCTACTGATTTAAAGTTACAATTAACGTAAGAAAATACCCAGTTGGTGAATGTTATAGATAAATGTGTTGGCCAATGATATAGATAAATGCGCAGATGAAGTCCACTTCCTAATTAGTTGGTGGAGAAAATATCTACATATTTAGAAACGATAGTTTTAATAAAGTCAGCAACTACAGAAGATATGTAATTTTGTCGTGTCCAATACGTTCATGAATGAATGTTCTGCTTCTTTTTGGGCGGAAACATCATGCCATAGTGAGTTGGCGCCACCCAGCTAAAAGACAATAATGATCTGTTGCAGAGTTCTTGTCATGCGCAAAGCAGCCACGTGCAGCAGCCAATCAGAAGCGGCGGTTTACTAATTTACACAACGAACGATGGAATAATGAGAAGAAGAAAAAGACACCAGAAGTTTTCATAATAAATGAAGACAAATAATTACAAATCGAAACCCATCGGTATTGTTGGACTCTATTTGATACCAATGTCGCATGCCTTTTTTTTGTTAGAAAAATCAGGAAAAGAATCCGTCAAAATTAATACAGTGATCACCCAACCCAAAAGCCTATTTTGAACAATTACATGTAAGGGTGTGCGAATCAATAAGAACTACACACGGAATTTCTGCGATTTATTAAACAGTTTTTAATTTTTTTATTTGCATGTATGAACTAGTTGGAATAGTGGTCCTACGATGGGTTTATAATAACAGAAAGCATTTTGGAGTCTTTAACAATATCGACAATAAATATTGCTATGCTAAAAGGTGTTTGCTTACACAACTTAAGTTGTGAGATTATAAACTTGTTAATTTTGTGGAAATAAAATCACATTACACGGTTTTGCAATGATTAAATTCTTTAAACTTTCTGGGATTTATATTATTTTGTGTCGTTACTTGTGATGCAATCAAAATATAGACGGTGACCCATCTGCCCCCCAAAAAATAATGCAAGCTATGTTAATAAAATTGATAATCCTTTCTGAAATCCAATCATATTTGGAACAAATACACTTCAGTCTATGCATGACTTGTCCACCAAGTTTCAGTCATTAATGTCCAACAGTCTTTATTCTATCGCCGTTCAGTAATAGGCGGGGAAACTTTGGTGGTCGTCTTAGTGTTGGATAATGGCCCTATGGGGTCTGACGCATCTTAAAGTGGACGCATATTAAAGTGGACGTATGTGGGAGATCGTTTGGTTTGGCTTGCGCGATTTAGTGGGGATGGACCCGTACAGTATAGTGCAATATAAACTGGTTCTCACAGTCGGAGCTCACAGACGTTGACGGGCCCACCACGTTGACGAGACCTCAGATCAAGGGTCAATGTGCACTTGCGCATAGGGGATCTGTGACGTCACGGGCTTTAGTGTAGGAAGCAGAGTTTTGCTAGTCTGGATTTTGGAAGCGGGCCAAATGGACGATTTCTCTATGTAGTCTTCAACATGACTGGGGGAATTAAATTCCCTAAGAAAATGCAGGCAGTAGATTTCTCCCCCCCTCCTCGAATGGCTAAGGACTTAGATAGGAATTAATTACGATGAAGCAGTAATTTGGTCTCTCCCTCGACGTTAGTGAAGCATCTCCGGCGGCGACGATAACTGACGCGTGAAATAAATAAATGAAAGTTTAAAAGATTTTTTGCCTCCTGAATTTGAGTTATAAACGTTTTGTTACAGATACGACGGGCGGCGAAATTCACGGCAGAAAGAAAGAAGAAAGAACTCAACCACTAGACGACATCGAGACGACACACCTCCACGCGACGAAGAAAAAAGAGAAGATACAAGAAATTGAAAGGTATGCAACATATACGTTTTTGATGTGTTAAATGTGAACAGTTGTTTAAGCGAGAACTGCCAAAACGCATTCCGGGACGGCTATGCAACATTAGCAGTAGGAAGTGTAATTTTTAATATGGTTTATATTAACCGGAACTTATCTCCTACAAATTTTTATTGGTGAGGAAATCTCACAGATAATGTTCATAAAAACAATTCGAAGACCATTCCGAAACTGTAGAAGACCATTCCAGAACTGTAGAAGACCATTCCCGAACTATAGAAGACCATTCCGGAACTGTAGAAGACCATTCCGGAACTATAGAAGACCATTCCTGAACTGTAGAAGACCATTCTGGTACTATAGAAGACCATTCCGGAACTGCAGAAGACTATTCCGGAACTGTAGAAGACCATTCCGGAACTGTAGAAGACCATTCCGGAACTGCAGAAGACCATTCCTGAACTATAGAAGACCATTCCGGAACTGCAGAAGACCATTCCTGAACTATAGGAGACCATTCCGGAACTATAGAAGACCATTCCTGAACTATAGAAGACCATTCTGGAACTGTAGAAGACCATTCCTGAACTATAGAAGACCATTCCGGAACTGTAGAAGACCATTCCGGAACTGCCGAAAACCATTCCGGAACTGTAGAAGACCATTCCTGAACTGTAGAAGACCATTCCGGAACTGCCGAAGACCATTCCGGAACTGTAGAAGACCATTCCGGAACTGTAGAAGACCATTCCCGAACTATAGAAGACCATTCCGAAACTGTAGAAGACCATTCCTGAACTATAGAAGACCATTCCCGAACTGCAGAAGACCATTCCGGAACTGTAGAAGACGATTCCGGAACTGTAGAAGACCATTCCGGAACTGCAGAAGACCATTCCGGAACTGCAGAAGACCATTCCCGAACTATAGAAGACCATTCCGGAACTGTAGAAGACCATTCTGGAACTGCAGAAGACCATTCCGGAACTGTATAAGACCATTCCGGAACTGTAGAAGACAATTCCTGAACTATAGAAGACCATTCCGGAACTGTAGAAGACCATTCCGGAACTGTAGAAGACTCTTCCAGAACTGTAGAAGACCATTCTTGAACTATAGAAGACCATTCCGGAACTGCAGAAGACCATTCCGGAACTGTAGAAGACCATTCCTGAACTATAGAAGACCATTCCGGAACTGTAGAAGACCATTCCGGAACTGTAGAAGATCATTCTTGAACTGTAGAAGACCATTCCTGAACTATAGAAGACCATTCCGGAACTGAAGAAGACCATTCCGGAACTGTAGAAGACCATTCCGGAACTGCAGAAGACCATTCCTGAACTATAGAAGACCATTCCGGAACTGCAGAAGACCATTCCTGAACTATAGAAGACCATTCCGGAACTGCAGAAGACCATTCCGGAACTGCAGAAGACCATTCCTGAACTATAGAAGACCATTCCTGAACTATAGAAGACCATTCCGGAACTGCAGAAGACCATTCCCGAAACTGCAGAAGACCATTCCTGAACTATAGAAGACCATTCCGGAACTGCAGAAGACCATTCCTGAACTATAGAAGACGATTCCGGAACTGTAGAAGACCATTCCGGAACTGCAGAAGACTATTCCGGAACTGTAGAAGACCATTCCTGAACTATAGAAGACCATTCCGGAACTGTAGAAGACCATTCCGGAACTGTAGAAGACCATTCCGGAACTGTAGAAGACCATTCCTGAACTATAGAAGACCATTCCGGAACTATAGAAGACCATTCCGGAACTGTAGAAGACCATTCTGGAACTATAGAAGACCATTCCGGGAGTATAGAAGACCATTCCGGAACTGTAGAAGACCATTCCGGAACTGTAGAAGACAATTCTGGAACTGTAGAAGACCATTCCGGAACTGTAGAAGACCATTCTGGAACTGTAGAAGACCATTCCGGAAGTATAGAAGACCATTCCGGAACTGTAGAAGACCATTCCGGAACTGCAGAAGACCATTCCGGAACTGCAGAAGACCATTCCCGAACTATAGAAGACCATTCCGGAACTATAGAAGACCATTCCGGAACTGCAGAAGACCATTCCTGAACTGTAGAAGACCATTCCGGAACTGTAGAAGACAATTCCGAAACTATAGAAGACCATTCCGGAACTGAAGAAGACCATTCCGGAACTGTAGAAGACCATTCCGGAACTGTAGAAGACAATTCCGAAACTATAGAAGACCATTCCGGAACTGAAGAAGACCATTCCGGAACTGTAGAAATCAATTCTGGAACTGTAGAACACCATTCCGGAACTGTAGAAGACAATTCTGGAACTGTAGAAGACCATTCCGGAAGTATAGAAGACTATTCCGGAACTATAGAAGACTATTCCGGAACTGTAGGAGACCATTCCTGAACTGTAGAAGACCATCACAGCCCAAACACGGGCAGCGGTAAGAGAGGATTGTGTCAGAGTTTTTTTTTACAATTTTGTACGTCATATCTTAATGTGTTTATCGTTGAATACCGATTAAACAAAAAAACTGTTGCACACCCATGACTGGAACTTGGCGAATAAGTTAGACATTGATTCAAGTCTACATGTACGAAATAATGGTTGGATTGTAGAAAGAATTGTTGATTTGATTAATGATTTCAAGGGTGGGATTTAAGAAGAACATGGGATTAAAAGGTGATAGAATAGCAATATAAATTTAGGATGTAGGACTTTTTTCCTTTTTTGTGTCCATGTTTAATGTTTAATTAAAAGAAGCCTTATGACAACCTGTTGAATAGATGATAGAAAAAAAACGGAGAAATTAAAATGAAAAGGAATAGGAGACGAGAGAAAAGGGAATGGAAAGGAGAAAGTAAAAAGGAGTGGTTACATTTCCCACGTGTGTGACTGTATTGCATGCATTAGATTTGACAGAATTTGAACTCGGCATTGCCGCTTTCACAGTATGAAACGGTATCCACGTGGCCAATCGCGCACGCAAAAAAAAAGAAGGAAAGAGAGCAAAACAGAGAGAAAGGCTGAAAGAATGAGTTGGGAAAGAGAAAAGGGGACTTTAAAAAAAGATATAATCGAAAATTGTAAAAAAGGGGAAGAAAAAGAGATAAAAAAGGGAATGTGAAAGAGAGAGAGAAAGAGAGGGGTAGATAGAAAGGGGTCATGAACAGAAAGAGTAAGAAAGGAATCAATATAAAAATGAGTGAGAGAGATCAGTGTGGGTCATTTCTAATCTGTCGCACCAACGCCAATATTTGATCTACTCTTCCTCCACCTCTTGTTAGTTTGTCACTCCTCCTTCCATGATTATATTCCCCCTATTCGACAGTAACCCTCAATAGAAAACACTGTACTTCCCCAACGTAATTGGTGACCACACATAAACGTTAATGGTAAAAAAAAAAACACGGCCAATAGTCCACTAGTCAAACCAAATATCACGTTTGGGTCTACCATTTCGACCCTATCCCCAACACATTGACCCTTTTCGGACATATCTTCAATTGCACATCTCCTCTCTAGTTAATGTCTCCTTGCTCGTCGTCATCAAAACCCTAACCCTAATTCTGACCCTAACCCTAAACCATAGACACCGACATTTCAATATTATTGACAGGACGAACACATTTACAGTAGGTCATATTAGTACGTTATTTTTTTAGTGGATGCATATTATGGCTTTTATTGGGCATATCTCTTTCATACAAAAGCGCAAATATACAAAAAACAAGTACAAAATTAGCACACGCTATATATATATATATATATATATATATATATGAGGGGTATGTGTGTGCTTATGTTGTTTTGTGTCTGTTTTCTTCATTACATGGTTTTATTTTATTTTTGCATAACTTCCTTATATTTTATTAAGCTCATTCCCTTTATTGAAAGAAATAAAATATTCAAAGGCGAAAAGTATATATATATATATGGCTCATTCGATCATATGAAGTTGTAAAAAAACGTGGCCTTGAAGGAGTTCAATCCCTATAGCTGTTACCGAAACATGTTTTGTAAATGTGTCCAGCCAAATAATGTTTGTATTAATAAAACAATCTTTTTTACCTATTGAACAGCTGTATGTATTATTGAGCACTCTTATATAAACACAGTAAATCTTCTCTTGATTTGTACCCGGTGGATATAAACCTGATTCGGTTATATATATATATATATATATATTAGTATTTCATGTATCCACATAAAATTTTATAAGATGATATAATTTTTTATGTATCAATTTTCAGTATTTACTTCAACAGTGCTCGATAGTAAGTAGAGCTAGGTAGTAAGCTATAAAAATATATTTATGGTAATTAAGCTACACAGAGACTCCCGCGTTTCATCCCCGGGAGGGGGGGATCTTCATGCTAAAATTTTAGCCTGAAGATTCCCCCCTGGGATGAAACGCGGGAGCCTCTGTGTAGCTTAATTGCCATAAATATATTTTTATAGCTCTTTATATATATATATATATATATATATATATATATATATATATATATATATATATAAGCAAGCGTTGTTGCACGTCACGGAACTTTCGCGTTTGTATATTTTCTTCGTAAGGTTCTCAAACCGTCGAGCTATCCTTCTGGTTTCAGGTGGCAATCCGTATAGTTCTTCTCCGATTGTTCTTAATTCGGCCATTTTTTTCGAGCGCTTTCGACTTTCGTAGTCGTCTTCAGGATTAGTTTTTTTTTTTTAAGAAGACTTCAGTTAATGTTTTATATGTATCGTTAAGGGCGAATGAAAGAGAGAAGAGGGGGTGTGGTTGAGTTCATTTGATTCTATCGTTTGGTTTTATTGTTTATTTATTTTATTAATTCTTATTTTTGCTATTATTTATTTATTATTATTTATATCTATTACTATTATTACCATTATTTATTTATTTATTTATTTAATTTTATTTTAAAAAATTTTTCTTTTTTTCTTACTTAATTTTCATGGCATACTTTTAATATGTTAGTACTTGTGTTGAAAGCTATTTTGTTAATAGTAGGCTGTTTAGTTTTTATGAATATTGCTTCTAGTATTTTAAGTTTGTTTATGCAGTTATTTTTGGGTATTATTTTGGTGTTAGATGTTAATATTTTCCGTATATCGGCCGACTGTAGTCTTTTGTTATGTGTAGTAATGTGACGTTGGATGGCGCTGGTATCGGATAAATGGTAAGTTAGACGTCGAGAGAGAGTTGTTGTAGTGTGGCCAATATAGATGTTATGTATTTGTTCTGTTTGGGTTGTAGGGAGACATTCTTTAAAAGGGCATGAGAACATGTATATAACATTAGTTTGGCTGAGACTTGTATTGACAGTGTTATTTTTAATAATTAGGTTATTTGTTTTAAATTTTGTATAGTAAATTATTAGTTTGATCTTTTTTTGTTATTCGTTAGGTTTAGTGTATCGTTTTATTATGTGAAGTATTGCTTTTTCGTCGAGTTTGTAGTCAGGGTGCGTCTAGTTTTTGTAATAGAGGTTGATCGTGTCTTTTTTGTTATGGGTTTTATTTTTGCTTTCGTCATGTATGGAGTTTATATCTGATTTTATTTGTTGGTCGACTATTTTATTGGGGAAGTTGTTGTTAATTAATGTTTGTTTAATATTGATTAATTCTTTATAAAATATTGGTTTGGATGAGGATATAGTATGTGCCCGATGAACAAGATTTTTAATAAGTGCTATTTTATATTTGTATATGTTGATGTCATGTATTCCGTAGGATTGCTGGAGTCGATTAATACGTCGAGAAAAAGGACTTCATTGTTGATGTTGAATTCGGTTGTGAATGTAAGTACCGAGTGGGTTTCGAGTGTTTGCATGAGTTTTTTTGTATAAACGATTAATTCTTGTTCGATGTTTTGTGCAAAAGAAAAATTCCTACCAGTAAAATACATAGCCCTGTTGTATTCGCATACCCTTAATGACAATAAAAGTGTAAAAGTTTGGGAATTTCTTTGCTTTTGTACATTTAGTGTATATGAATTTTCATCTTAACCCTATTAAGGGCATATGATTTCAGTATACTGGAATTTTTCATGGAATATATATATATATATATATATATATATATATATATATATATATATATATATATATATATATTGTATGTAGTCATAGCCTTTACAAAAGTAGTGACAGTCCATGAAAAATGCCAGTATACTGAAATCATATGCCCTTAATAGGGTTAAGATGAAAATTCATATACACTAAACACTAAATGTAATTGTTGATTATATCTATATATATATATATATATATACATATATATACATATATATACACAGATTATAATGGAATTAGAATAATAAAACAATTTTTTTAAACATAACTCAATCCCATAACTAAGTTACATTTTAGTAAAATACATAGCCCGTTGTGCTCGCATACCCTTAATGACAATAAAAGTGTAAAAGTTTGTGAATTTCTTTGCTTTTCTACATTTAGTGTATATTAATATTCATCTTAACCCTATTAACGGCATAGGATTTCAGTATACTGGCATTTATCATGGAATGTCACTACTTTTGTAAAGGCTATGCCTTCTCATAACTGATATAGTTGGTAGTTTTATTAATCAATGTTTCTTCTAATATTCACAGGTAAATATTTTTTTAAATTATGATGAGTGTATATTTACTCATGATACAATTCAAACCAGAACAAATTTTTTCACAGTTAATATATATACTTATATTAACTGTGAGTTAATCAACGTTGTTTTCTCTAAGGCTTTTTTATTCCTATGCTAAAATGTAACTTAGTTATGGGATTGAGTTATGTTTAAGAAAAAAAATTATTATTCTAATTCCATTATAATCTGTATATATATATATATAATCAACAATTATAGACAGATAGAGAGATAGAGAGATAGATAGGTAGGTCGATATTTCGTTGAATTTCGATGTGAGAAATTGCAAATTTTGGAAAGACTTTCGATTTTATCTGACAGAAAATCGTAATAAAAACTTCCTCACTCATTGAAAGTTATTAAATGGAGTAAATCATCATTTGCTTGTGTTGTGTGCGTTGATGTCATTGTGTCTGTGTGTGCGTTGTTGTATGTGTGTGCGTTGGTGTCAGTGTCATTTTAAAGGTTTTTGGAATTTTCTGGAAAACTAAGGTATATGGTAAACTGAAATTTAAATGCCATCAATTAGACCTTAGAACCTTTATCTCTGCCAAAAATCAGCTGAATCCATCAAATAGTTGATGAGATACAGGGTGGCACATACGTACGTACGTATCATTTTTCAACAGAAATCGTTGTTTTCTTTATCAATAAATAGCTCAGAGTATCCGGCATAACCCGGGATGCAATTAATAAATTTTACTTTTTAACTTGTATAGGGTTAGGGTTTGCACACTTTTATTCAACTTTCCATTCAATTTTGTTTGCAAATATATGACCAAAGTGCAACCAGCCATGTAAAATAAAGAACAGAATATATTGCATCTATATACTGTTTGAATGTTTGTCCAAGATAACTTTAAATGGATATGGTAGGAATCCTTCTCTGCAGACTGTTCCAGGAAACAGAATTACGAACAGAGAATGCTACCTTTACTTCTTTTGATGTGAACGCAACGACGATACATCTTCTGCGGAAGTCCAAGAAGACCCCGACGTTGTGTTGGGGAAACTCCTCTCAAGCTGACGCTGTGTGCCAGAATTAGCCCTCATCGCATCCTTCGCTTTTTAAGTGAGGACAGATTTTATTTTTGAAGACGTTCTGTGTAGGTAAACGTAAACAATACCGTCGTCATTCTGGTTGTAAACCATTGAACACGTTTCAGGTGTACAATATTGTTTTGAATTCATATCAAGAAATAAAATATTACTTTTTCGCTCATACTTGAAATATGTGTCCATATTATCAGTTGTTCGTGCGGAAAACTACATATATTTTTTGATAAAATATAGCGAAGTCCATTATCATAGTGCCAATAATATGGTACAAAAAACAATGAAAATTGTTTAGTCAGAATCAAAGTTTGATATCTCACAATATAACTTTATATGTTAGATTATATTTTTTATAATAAAACAGCCATAAAACAGCTAAAAAGGTTCGTCCAATTAGAAAGTTCAATAAAAAATCTTTGCATTACGGTATAACACCCATGAATTGCCAATTCTGGCTAAGAATGTGTCTAGAAAAAGCGGTGACGTGCGAAATCAGTCCCCTGTGTATTTTACACATACTAACATACTAAAATACTAAAACACTAAAATACTAAAATACTAACATACTAAAACACTAAATTACTAAAATACTAAAATCTAGGTCAACACATAAGAAATTGTAAAAAGTGATTTTTTTTATTTTGAGTTTTTTTATTTATTACAAATTTATTTATTATAATTGGAATGTTTTCTTATTTTACAAATACTCAAAGAAAATATTTTAAAAAGACCTCCTCCTCATGTTAAGAATGCGTTTCTATATAATAACATTACTATTTAGAAAACAATTCTTAACATAGGGAGGAAGGCAGGCTTCGTTAACTATTCTGTACTTACACCTAACAATTTAATAAAAAAAAGAAAATGTGCTTTTGTCCCCCCCCCCCAAAAAAAAAAACAATTAACAAAGCCCCTAGCGAAAACGAAATATAACGGGGACTGATTTTCGCACTTTCCCCCTTTCTGCTGAACACGTTCTTAGCCGGAAGTAGCAACTCTCGGCCGTTATGCCGTTATGCCAATATAATTATTATCTCTTTTTGATTCAAATGGAATGGTTTCATAGTTACTGTCTATCAAATAGATTAAAGACTGTTGATGCTGGTGTGATGACGTCATTAAAAGAACTAATTACGTCATGGGGACGGATCGAGCGACGGATATGATCAGTTATAAAGATGCGATGCTCACATCAAAACCATCAGTTAGAGAATTCAAGAGATAGAAAGCGATGCTTACTATAATGATGAGTTCGTGGGTGTATGTCAATAACCAAAAACAACGAATATTTTAAGGGACACAGTTTTGAATAGCACCAATCGTTATATTTAACTACATCACTACATCATTACCAGTAGAAACTTGGTATCTACCTGTCTGAAGCCGAAACTATACTATTACATATATCAATTGTACTATTGTACTATTCTCTAATGTTCAATTTAGTTTACTATACTATTTCAGACTAATGTACTATCTTACAATGCTCAATTCAAAAGGTGCGATAGTGTAGTATCTGTTATATTGTTACAAGACAATCCTCCCAGGCATTACCGCCTCCTTTGTGGGAACAGTGTAGTACATGTTCGTTCGTCATTATCCAATCCTCCAAGGAATTTCCTCTTCCTTTTTGAGAGTGTAGTGTAATAACTGTTCTGTGATCATGATACCATCTTTCCAGGGTTACCTCCGTTTTGTTGGAGATAGTTAGGGTTAGGGTTAGAGTTAGGGTTAGGGTTAGGGAAAATATAACGACTGTTGTTTTTTTTTTAATGATACTTCTATTTTCGTTTACGAAGGTACAGACACGAAATAAACATTATAGTAAGGAAGTATGTGTGTATATGTGTATACATGTGTATTTATGTGTGCGTATGCGTAAGCAGGTGATTCTTGGGGTGCACCTGCTCGTCTAGCGGGTAGGAAGCCAAATTAGCGGAGGTTTGTATGCGATGTTTGGGAAAATGCCGGGTTAAGTCGCCCTAGACTTTCAATCTGCGGAAAAAACGTGGACGCTTGAAACGTATAACGAACTGAGTGACCCAACACAGACCACACGTAAAGGTTGGGAATGGCCTAATGGTTTCGCCACAAAGAGGCATAGTTCAAAGACGCACACGCCCTTATTTACACACATATGCAAACATGCACACACCCACATACATACATAAACACAGAGATACATACGCATACATACTAACATGTACATATACGCACACATATACACACTTGTGCTACTGACATGAAATGCATAGAGTACACATGTATTATCATTAAACAAGTCTAACCAGAACATAATAAGTCATGAATCAATCATCCTGAATAAGATTGGTGTAAACAAACATCCTACCAGGTTATTCAGCGTTTTATTTGTCCAAGCCCTGCTGTCTTAATTCGGTTCGGTTCGGATTTATTTAAACAATTATGTTGTCCGGCTCCGAAGACAGCTCATATGAAATATTTTTAAATAGGCAACACAAAATTAAAGAAAGCAAGGAGAATAATTATTTAAAATAAAAAAATAAAATAAAGGTTGTCTAGCTTAATTTTTACTATGTGAAAACACATTAATATATACACCCCACGATATATATATATATATATATATATATATATATATATATATATATATATATATATATATATATATATATATATATATATATATATATGTGTGTGTGTGTGTGTATATATATATATATATATATATGTGCATACACATACGAAGATGACAGCAAAGATAAAAGTCAGAAACACACATGCTTAAAAACACATAAGTTTGACTCAGAAAAGTGAAAGCTATATACACACATACGCACGCACCCACATGCGCGCATATGCGCAGAAACACCGAACTGTTAGAAATAAACACATTTTCTCAAATAGAAAGAATATCTGAAGGGAGCCAAGATGCTTGAAACGCGTTATAAAATCATAAAATTATAAAATAATAAACAATTTTTTAAAAATCCTTTTTTTTGCAAATTTAAAAATGTTGGTAGCCTCACTGCTTTAAATATATATAAAGAGAGAGAGAGGGGGAGGAAGAGGCAGGCAGACATATAGACAGACAAACAGACAGACAGACAGACATACAGACAGAGTCACAGAGATAGAGGGAGAGAGAGTTGTAGAGAGAGAGTTGGAGAGAGAGAGTCATCCATAGACAGCTGCTTCGTCATCTACTACTCATCAGTGGGTTTAGACTCGAAACCCAAAACAGTCAAATTTGGCCACTTGCAGTTGAAGAAATTACAATGCTGTATCTATTTTCTTTGTATACATATTTTTCAGGAGTATACTGCTATTATGCTAAATGGAAACATTTATTTACTAGAGAGCTAAACTTATGAGTAGAGTCGGGAGCATAAAATATGTAATTCATTTATGAAAAAAATAATTACACACATATATATATATATATATATATATATATATATATATATATATATATATATATATATACATTAAAGTGGGTGGATTTTCTATGTTTGACTTAAATATAAATGCATGTGAACTATCGTTTGTTCTGTATTTTTACATAAATGAAGTAATTCACATCGATTTAATCGATTACATGTTGTCTCCGGGCCGATAATTTTGTCAGCAGCATGCGCTGCGTGAAATTCACCGTTTGTTTACAAATGCAAAATTTAAAATGGCGTCTATAATCGCTGGATACGTATTTATTCATATCTTTTAATTTATTTAGATTTTAAGAATTATATTTAACGCATATTATATATTAGATTATTTACATTTTTCTGACGATTCTCTGATATAAATCGCAAACAATACAACCATACTGACCAAATTCTACCGCATTACTTAAATGAAAATTCATTATCTTGTTATTACATTATCGACAGTTTTTCAAGTTTTAACCAAACGTAAATATTTCAAGTTTAATGAAACTATCAGTGAAACGTTGAAACAAATAAAAACGTGCGTTTTGAGACAGTTTGTAGAGATACATTAGGCGGGATTTTTTAATGCTAGTGTCACATGAAATAAATAAATAAATAAATAAATAAATAAAATCCTGAAAAAGAGTAATTCAAATAATCGAATTAACATTTCTAATGCATGTATTTACGAATAAAACTAAGTTTTAAATGCCGTTGTTAGCATAATAATCATCATCGTTAATCAAGCGATAAAAATTCAAATATTACCACTTAAAACGAGAAAAATTTACATAAAGTAAAATAGTTTAACTTGTATGACACCTGGAATAAAGACACGCACAATCGTAAATGAATATATAAATATAGACTTGATTCATTTACGCTATGATTAAAATGTATACATGCGTGTCGAATGAGAAACACAGAAAAAAGGATTCTTCGTGCGATTCAGTTGAAAGAGAACTTACTCGCTTTTCCTCAAGTTCTTACACTTCACTCGGATTCATCGAGGAATAAATTTAATAGTGAACATAATTCGGGAGACACCGGTTCGTCTTTGTTTCATAATTAGTGTTCTGCTACTTACGGAACATCATAGCTAACAAAATAATTCGGCTACACTTACAAAAGCATCATTATCACAATTATAGTCGATACCAACAATTTACAAATACACTACAATCAGATTTTTAAATCGCTTTGTCCTCGCACGACTTACATTTTAATAATATTTTTTTATAGTTGTTTCTGTCTATCATACTAACAACAACAACAACAACAACAACAACACTACTCCACTTGCTTGCTATTTATTTGCTGTGTTAGCAACATTTTTATTATATCTTGCTTTTAGAATTCCCTTCCTGCTCCCTATTTCCCGATTATACCAAAATGCAGAAATTTAAATCTGAACAAATATGTTCATGTCAAACTTCCAAAGTAGGGTGTCCCCTATAAATCTGGCCCCTAATCACGGTAGCCCTTTACGTCTCAGTCGCAAAGTGCCTAGTTTGGGGTAAATAAAAAAAAATAATAATAATATATTAAATCTGCAATTGATGTCGGTGCTTACATTACGTCAGGCATTAATCCTTCACAGACCGAGAACACAAAAGATAAAGTGTAGTATCAGAACAGACCTTCAGTGTTCTGAGAACAGATACTACACTTTTTTCTTTTCTTTAAACATAGTTCACCCAAAACAAAGCAAGTTGCCGCTATAGACGTAAGGGGCTACTGAAAATTAGGGTTAAAGTTTAGGGAGCCCAATCCTAAATTAGGAGCTGTGCAGCGAGATGCTTGTTCACATCAGTTTTGAATGTCTGCATGTCGGTACAGTCGAGGAAACAGGGAGCAGAGAAGGAGTTCCAACGGCCGCAGCATTAGGAAAAAAAACTATTGGAGTAGAATGCTCTCCGGCATCACGTAATCTACCATTAACGTCCATCCATAGCATGTGTTAGAAGAAGTACAGATGACAGCATTTTTTTAGTAAGCCTTTTTCCCTAATGACCTATTTAAACGATTCACGCGATATCATAAAAGATAATATCGTGGCGATATTGCTACAATAAACAAATACATGATTACAGTAATTATAGTCGAATACAATATGATATGAGTACATAATCTTAAATCACTCGTTCCCATAACAGCCGAGTTTTACAGATAGGTTTTAGTAGCTTTTTAGTTGTTCCACGTCAACACAGAATCTTAGGAATGCTACTAGTTTAGATATCGTCTTCCTAAGAAACACTTCCGAATGGAGAGACAAAAAGAGAACGAGAGTAAGACAGAGAGAGAGAGAGAGAGAGGGAAAAGGGGGACAGAGAAATATAGATAAAAACAGAGAGGGGTAATTACAGTCGAATATATTATTATATACTAAATTTGTTCTTAAGAAACTAATCGGAATCTAAAATCGCTCTGTCACATAACTGCCAAATTTTACAGATGTAATTTAGTAGCCGTTAGGGTTTTCCATAGCAACACACAAAATAACGGAACGTACTGTCTTCCTTACAAATGCTTCCAAACTGTGCAGAGAAAGAGAGAAAATGAGATAGAAGTTGTAATTTTTAGCAGTTATAACTTGATTTTCGAAACATTTCTAGTCATCCATACTAACATAATTTTTAATTTGATTTTCGTAGTATTTGCGGTTTTCTATACGACACAAAAACTAACGAAGGCTATTAAATTCGATATCATTTTCCTAAAAACACATAGAGACAGAGAGAGGAGGAGGAGAAGGAAGAGGATGAGGTGGGGGTATTGCGGCCGACAAATAGTTATAATAAGTTTTAACTTGACTTTACAAATGTTTTTTTCCCATAGACGATTTCGTATACCTCCCCCCCGTCAAATATGAATCAAATATTAAGGGTTCGATTCTTTTGTTGATTGTTCGATTCCTTTTGGTGATGAGTTTTATTTTAGCTCCTATGAAACAAATCTTAGATATTTTTTTTGGGGGGGGGGGGAGAACAAGATTTAAGGGAGAACAAGATTTGAGGGAGAATATTATTTAGGCATTTATTTTTCCATTAAAATATTAATTTATTAGGAAAACAATATGCAAATGAAGAATATCGACATTTGTTTGAGAGAGTTTTAAGATTTTTTATATACGGGATTCTAAAAGATTCAGATATCATCAGAATTAAATAAGCCTAACCGGTTTTTATGCTAATATAGTTAGGATAGATAAAAGAAACATTCGCATTAATTCATTAATATATATATATATATATATATATATATATATATATATATATATATATATATGTATGTATATGTACTTGTTTATTGAGGTTCATAATTAAGATTAAACGAAGCTTAGATCCTGGGCGGCGCTCCTAACACGGTAGCACTTACCTATCGCAAAATGAAAAGGGTTACGCGGGAGACTGCAAGATTTTTTTTTTTTTTTACTGTAGTGAAGGTCTGTGTGAATGTGTACACTGAACTCAACGATGTGTCAAATCTCGTACTCTTTCGGCATGAGTGACTTCGGATCTAACACCAAAACGACACAGTCAATGAGTTCAATCACCGTTTAGCGGCCTCTCAGATGAACTTACTTTATAACGTACAAAATATTTTAAAGACTTTAAATTGATATTTTCAGTCCTATAATCGGCATCCTACTTTTTAAATCAGTATCTTTAAATTAAAATCTTTCTTTATCGAACAGCCATGCCCCAATTTCGTCGTTTTTTTTTCTAATTTGAAAGAAGACGCCGTTTTGAAAGTATATTCAAAACAAAATAAATATGAATGAAGAAATGTATAAATGCGTTTAAACAAAGTTGAACAAATAAAAAATGGCGTCGCTGAACTCTAATTGGATCTGTAATTCTATAGTTTTTAACATAACATGTAGCAATCAAAATTAGTGAAGAATGTTGCGACTGAATTGACAATTAACAATTAAATTTCGGCATTCGACCTCGATAGAAAGTATGATGGTTTTTCAGCTATTTCTGACACATTGTTCTTGTAGATCTTCATATTTTTCCAACTTGTTCTAATGTGCCTAATCAAAATTTGCCAGAAACAGTACTGTTAACTAAATGACGAAAAATCTTCTTTTTTTTAATTAGCAGACCAAACGACAGTATATGGACACGGCGTCGTTAACTTTGTTTCAGTTGGAAATACGAGCTGGGCGTCTAAGTCGGATAAAGCATGTCGGTTTGTACAGCAATCAATGATGTCTGTCTATTTTTACACGACTGTTTCGAAGTATTTCCTAATTGAACATCTTAAAAGCAATGTTTAATCAAAGAACATATATTTGTAATCTATACGAACAGAAGCATTTGCAAATGTTTAAAAATGTAAAAAATAAAATAGAAACACAATTTCAGCATTTGAAACGTTACGGTAAAATAAACGAAATTATTTTATGGGTATTAATCTTGAAAGTGTTATTGCTGATGCAATTACAAATACAATACGTATAAGTGAAAAAATAACCAATCAAAAATTTTGCAATAGGTGTTAAAATGTTGACTTAAGTCTGAGGTTCGAATCGTGTGACCGGCAGAACAATCATTTGCCACATTAATGATTCCCGAAAAAGGACGAACAACATATATATATATATATATATATATATATATATATGCATGCATATATATATATATATGTATATGTATATATGTATATGTATATATATATATGTATATATATATATATGTATATATATATATATGTATATGTATATATATATGTATATATATATATATGTATATATGTATATATATATATATATATATATATATATATATGATCCCAGTGTTAATATTAGATGCTTACGTTAAGGTCTCCTGTTTTTGTTTCACTGGTAGATACTTAATCCTCCTTTTTATTTTATTTACTTACTATTATATATTTTATTTATTTATGAATTTTCCAACGAATGTTAAGTCTGCACTATTTTGGATTTAGTTAGTTTCTATGGGAATTTAAACTGCATTTTCTCTTTTTTTTTTTGTCTTTTTGGTTAAAATAACTCAAAGCTTCTTTAGACTATATATTGGGTATTTAGATCTGTATGGCTAGGTTTCCTTCCTCTTATCTATTTGCCTTTCTGGTACCTAAGGTACTAAAGCTTTTTATTTATTTTTTTATTTTAATGCAACTTTAATTCCTATATAATTTTATGTCTAGCTACCATATCGCAGAATGGTTCTTGCGTGTAGTGTTTAGATAGCATTTTTTTTTTTTTTAATTTTTTTTTTTTTTTTTTTTTTTTTAATTATTATTATTATTATTATTATTATTATTATTATTATTATTATTATTATTATTATTATTATTATTATTATTACTACTACTAGTACTACTAGTATTACTATTGTTATTAAGAATTTTATTTGATATGCAAATTACCATATCGCACGGTAGTCTTAAGGGTAGTATATTATTATTTTGATTATTATTATTATTATTATTATTATTATTATTATTTATTTATTTATATATAAATAACAATTTAAGTTGAATTATTTCGACACTTGATTGGGGAAATGGTAGTTTTATCTGTACCATTGGAGAGCCATGCATATAACTGTCCTGTTTTTAAATCTCCGAAACAGTTACATGGTAAACAGCTGATGATCCCCGTGTTAATATTAGATGCTTACGTTAAGGTCTCCTGTTTTTGTTTCACTGTTAGATACTTAATCCCCCTTTTTACTTTATTTACTTACTATTATATTTTTTATTTATTTATGAATTTTCCAACGAATGTTAAGTCTGCACTATTTTGGATTTAGTTAGTTTCTGTGGGAATTTAAACTGCATTTTCCTTTTTTGTTTGTCTTTTTGTTTAAAATAACTCAAAGCTTCTTTAGACTATATATATATATATATATATATATATATATATATATATATATATATATATATATATATGTATGTATCATAATATTGTTTATAGCCCCCTTAATGCTAGGAGGGACCCTTTAAGAGAATTATAATTAGGCTGTCAAATTGAAAGCGTAATCCTAAGTTCCATCTGACCGCATCGTTGAACACTGTTTATGACAGCCTTCTATGTGTGTCTGCTTGTAAAAACATAAATAGAGTTTGATGCTTTTTCTTTAATCGTCGTTGTTAGCTTTGCCGCATGGTTCTAGTAGTTCAGACAGATGTTAAAATGTTGACTTTGATCTGAGGTTCGAATCGTGTGCCTAGCAGAACAATTATCCTTCACACACGTTTCTCAGAATAGGATGAAACACATGTGTATCTAGATAAGAAATTAAAAAATATATATGTATCATAATATTATATATATATATATATATATATATATATATATATATATATATATATATAACGGTGTAATATAGTAGGAAAAATCCGAGCAGAGTGCTCGATTAATTGAAATTTAAAATAAAAAATTTAAAATGAAAAGCCTAATATTTATTTATTTTGGTACAGAAAAATTAGTACAACATTCGTACCGTCGGTTTCAAGCACAGAGGGACTTAGCCATCCAGCTCCCTTCAGATGACAACAGAAGCTGAAAAGAGCCGGATGGCTAAGTTCTTATGTGCTTGAAACCGACGGTACGAAAGTTGTACTAATTTTTCTGTACCAATATATATATATATATATATATATATATATATATATATATATATATATATATATATATATATTAACAGAGAGAGAGAGAGGGGGGGAGAGACATGCACATAACTAACTTTATATATATATATTAGTTTATTCCATGAACTAATTTTTTATTTTGTCTTAAATTTTTATTGCATTTTTACTCTCCGATATATATATATATATATATATATATATATATATATATATATATATATA
Source organism: Sepiola atlantica (assembly GCA_963556195.1). Taxonomy (NCBI): domain Eukaryota; kingdom Metazoa; phylum Mollusca; class Cephalopoda; order Sepiida; family Sepiolidae; genus Sepiola; species Sepiola atlantica. The sequence goes on from OY744521.1 coordinate 5,650,734, forward strand.
TATATATATATGTGTGTGTGTGTATATATATATATATATATATATATATATATATATATATATATATATGTGTGTGTGTGTGTGTTGATAATGGTCAAAAGCGCTTCATCTTATGTTTGATGTTTTATTTTATTTATTACCATTCTGATAATGAACCATTATAAAAATATGGAACGACTGAAAAGATATTGCCTTTATAGCTTCTTTTGAGCTGGTTAAATCTACACCCACACACACATATATATATATATATATATGTATATATTGTATGTATAGTTATATATATATATATATATATACATTTCCTGTTTCCTGCCGATCGGTATTTCCTATCTTTGATCCAACTAATTCCATTGTGGAGTTGTCCGTGAAATGAGTCCGACTCATAACATGGAACACTGATTTGATATTTCATACTTTATCTCGCATCCACTGTTTCCAATCGCCGGTTTTCCGGTGGTTAAAGGTGGCATTTTTGATCTCATCATTATTGACACCGTCGCTTATTCTGTCCGTAACGCTTGCCTTCATTATAGTCTATTTTGGCATTTGCCGATCGATTTCATGCGAACGCATGGCAAATAACGACGTACGAGTTAACGTTCTTGTCACTTTGACGAATTGCCGTAGTCACATGGTATAATATCTTTGTATAGACAGAATTGGATGAACATACATTGCGATGTAATATGCAGATGTTTCAAATACCGAAAATAAAATGAAAGAAGATAATTGCAATGCAGCAAAATTTGTTAAAGTATCTGATACGATAATGAACATGCTTCATGGTTTTCCGTAAAAATTTTTTTTTTTTTTTGAATAGGAAGAGATTCATCTTTTTGAGACGAATAATTTATTTTAAATTACAACTAAGGCAGACGGAGATTATATATATATATATATATATATATATATATATATATATATATATATATATATATATATATATATAAATTACTTAATTAATTAATTAATTAAGTTCAAATATTAACTAAATGAACAAAAACATTTCTTTTCAAAAGTGCTCAATATAGATTAGAGCTTTTATATTAAAATAAACATAGTTAGAGTATCCGACAATAGTACATCACTGAAGAAGAGCCGAGCAGGTTCTGAAACGATTGTTGGATACTCCAACTATGTTTATTTATATATATATATATATGGAAAATTAACAAAGGAAAACAAAAAATAGTATTTATGTATTCATTAACGATTCCTCTTTATTTCAAGACTTCCTCAGGATGATTGGTCTGAAGAAAATAACACACAAAATACAACATAGTTGAAAACTATAGTAGTAGGAGGAAAAAACTTTAAAACAGCGCTCATGAGTAGCTCATAATTCATCTATTCATTGTTAATTTGATCACTCTTTGGTTCTATTGCAGATCCATGAAATGAAATGCCAAATAAACAAAGCTGCTAATTTTCGACACCTTTTCCTTTTTGCAATCGATTGATATAGATTGATATAGATTGATATAGATTGATATAGATACCGCCAAAGCATCTCCTGTGGTTTGTGCCATGTATAGGGATTGCACAAGTCCTCGAAATATCGCCTGATGTTAGTTTTCGCGCTTCACAAAGATAAGTTTTGGGCTGGTAGATGGGGGATGCCCCGGTTTTTCTATTTGAGTTTAAATCGGCGACAGTGTTCTTCTAAAATTCGACAATGCCAGTCCTTACATTGCCAATATGATCAAAACCGTTATTCACGAATTTGGATGGGAAATGTTATCTCAACCTCCATAGTCACCAGACTTGGCCCCATCAGATGTTTATCTTTTTCGATCTCTTTCAAATGATTGACGTGGTTTAATATTTTATACTGATGTAATACTGAGGTTTGGTTGGACGAATTTGTCAGCTCAACACTAGGATAGTTTTAGCACCAAGAAATATAAACACTTTGTGAGCGACGTGAAAAACTTATCAGAAATGGTCACAACTTATCAAGGCTAAATGCTACTCGAGGATAAGGGTTAAAGAAAATGGAATGATTTTCAAGGCCAAGTTTAGAATATTCGTGAAGACGGTTCTAGACAATAATCTGTTGGTATTAGTTTTGAAGACGAGCAATCTGTAATCTGTGGGGAAGCAGTCCCAGGGCAATGTATTTCACAGATGGGAACCATTGAGAAAAAGTCTGTTTGTGGAAATTTTGCCTGACGTTAGGCACACTGAGGAAAGAAAGAAATGTCTTTTTCCGTTGTGGTAGCCAGACGAGTTATTGCTGTGAATGTCTTACAATGATGAACTACAGATTGGAGCTCAGTCGGGAGCTGAACTTAAGACTTACGTGAGAAATACATATCTAACTTTTATTTTAAATCACCTGCATTCAACTATAGCTGCACGACGAGAAGGATGTTTGAATCTTAAGCGTGAAAAACCGACTTTCCAATCGACTGACGGATCCTCTGATAGAGATGCATGGACGCGCTAATAGAAGATACGTCCATTGAATTTGCCTGTTTAGAAACAGAAATGCTATTTCTAAATTTTGCATGGCGGGCGAGAACGATATTTAGAATTTACGTGTGACATACTACCGGTGTCGTCTTGTCCTTCGGGGCTTGATTCCGCCGGTCTGTGGGTTTGTCCTGTGCAGTTCTAGGAGGTCCACCCTCCCAGGCTTTGCCTCCCCTCTTTGGGGAGGAGTAAGTTTATTGCTTACTGCCTGTGGCGTCCCTACCCGGGAATGCCTACGGGGCTGCACAGGCAATTTTTCATGGCCAGAGTGCTCACCTTCTCGGGCGCTGGCTTTTCAAGCCCCACTTTCCCGACCCGACATTGGGTCACATCTTACCTTGTGGGTGAAAGATAAAACTGGCCTTGTGCCTAACCCCCTGAAGAGGAGGTAAATAATACTAAGCAACGGACTGGGACCCATATAGTGATATATGGACGAATTTTAAGCCGAATCATTGCAGATCAAAAGAAACGTCAGACCGACAGATGGACGGAGCTTTTTAAGGAAATGCTCTGACGAAACTTCCAAAAATATTTCCGCATCGTTGGAGCCAGCCACGCTACAATTTATTGAACCTATAGTTTATTTATACTTACCTTCCTTCTTCCTTTTCTTATTGTGTGTGTTTTGATTCGAATAAGCGATTCGTCCAGCCGGTGCTTCTCCGAATCAAATTCATTTGATTTCCGTATAAGAAAGAATGCACTTGTTGCCCTCTCTAATGACTGCCTATGATTATATTTGCAGGTTTTCATATTAGCTTAAACGAAGTGTAAAACCGAAATCGTCTGGTTAGCACAACAAAAAAAGGTCCAACCGCTGCCCCCTCTCCGATGTGTTGTGTCGGCATTCGCTTTTTTTGCCCTTCCGTTGTTTGATGTTAGTTCAACATCTATAAGATCTATATAATGAAGGCACGATCTATTATGCATATATGTATGTATGGATGCCCGACGAAGACAGAATCAGTGGACCGATTCTGATGACATTGAGAACGGGGGTCCTATTTATAGTGCAAGTAACACAGGCTACATATATTCTTATTGCACACACGTACGCACGCACACACACGCACGCGCAAACACACACACACACACACACACATACATATATATATATATATATATATATATATATATATATATATATATATATATATAATATAATGATATTAAAGTAAAGATAATCGATTTATCGTTTAATAATAATCTATCGTGATAATACAAAGCTCAATATATTGAATAGAGTAATCAATTCATATATATATATATATATATATATATATATATATATATATATATATATATATATTGATTTTATTCCATTAGTTGCGACAAAACAAGTTGTGTTTCATTGGCGCAAATAGCGACCAACTCATCGGGCTAGCGATGGAATTCAAATGGCATACGTTTTAACTTCACCTTAACGGGAGATTGAAAATTGAAAATACATTGGAGGGGGAGGGGGACAGAGTTGGGGCTTTGTCTATAACGGTGACATGGGACATGAGAGAGAGGGGGGAGGACCCCAACAAGTCGTGTTTCAAATTATTGCGTGGGAGGTTTTCACGTGTTTGTGCTGTGATGATCTCAATTTCGGCCGGGGTGGGAGGAAGGGAGATGGGGCGACGGCCAGAGTGAGTTAAATTTAAAATGAGAATAAAATTATGACCGTCATATATATATATATATATATATATATATATATATTTATATATATATATATATATATATTAGATTTCTTGAATGTGAGATGATATATATAATTATTTCCACAATCAGACAACGCCGCAGCCCACAACCTATGAAAAGAAACAAACCGGAAGTCCTAGACTAGAGTTTCGCCCTCCTTTGGGCTCATCAGTAAGACACATCCGAACTCAGGATTCGAAACCCGAGTCACTTGCATGGTAAGCGAGTACTCTGCCACTGAGCTACCTCGCCACATACAAGAATGTCTATTAATTTACACGATGACCGACTGTGGAATATACCTACTCTTTTCAACAAGGGGTGTAGTCATCCAACTACTATGAACCCAGGCCAATGTCTCACAAGTAGGATTTTATACTCGCTTGGACGGTGTCATCCAACAAGCTAACCAAGCGAGCAAATAAATATTAGATTTCTTGAATGTGAGATGATATATATAATTATTTCCACAATCAGACAACGCCGCAGCCCACAACCTATGAAAAAGAAACAAACCGGAAGTCCTAGGACTTCCGGTTTGTTTCTTTTCATAGGTTGTGGGCTGCGGCGTTGTCTGATTGTGGAAATAATTATATATATATATATATATATATATATATTACTATTTTATGTATCCACGTAAAATTTTATAAAGAGATATAATTTGTTATGTATCAATTTTCAGTATTTACTTCAACAGTGCACGGTACGTAAGTAGAGCTTGATAGTAAGTGATTAAAATATATTTATGACAAGTAAGCTACACAGAGGCTCCCGCGTTTCATACCCGGGGGAGAATCTTCAATGTAAAAATCATTTTAGCATGAAATTTCCCCCACTGGGGATGAACCGCGGGAGCCTCTGTGTAGCTTACTTGCCATAAATATATTTTAATCACTTACTATATATATATATATATATATATATATATATATATATATATATATATATCATAAAAATATTTTTTTAACCTAAACAACGCATTTTTTTGTTTTATAAAATATATAATTTATTCATTCTAAAAACTTGAGTACTTTCAGCGATATACGCCATTTTGAAAGGTATAGGCTCTTGGCCCTCTTTTTTCTGTTTAATCCTTCTTGATTTATATATAAATATATATATTTTTATATATATACACATATATATATATATATATATATATATATATATATATATATATATATATATATATATATATCGTCATCAACAGGCGGACTATTTCGCTGTATAAGAATTGTCTGGTCTAGATAGAAAGGCAAGTGCTCTATGATGAGATTGAAACTGAGTCGGTTTTTTGACAGCCCGAGCTTTATCTTGTGCGTCATCGTCACAGACATAATAAAAATAAAAATAGATCAGCTGAACAAAAGTGCTTTATTCGTTTTACCCAAAAAATATTTGGAGTATCGCTAATGGCAGCGGATGATTTTACTTTAAGAGTGGTCAACTACAAAGGGATGGACGCATATATATATATATATATATATATATATATATATATATATATATATATATATAATATTAATTTGGATACTGTATATTATATATTTCAGAAATGTACCACGGTTTCATCCAAAAGGGCAGATTTAGACATCTTTAGTAAATCTCTGTGCCCAGTGGAATCATCGGCAAGCTGAAATGATTGTAGTCACGTCCCCATAGGGAATGGCGTCAACAATGACAGAAAACGGTGTATCTCTGAGGGGGTCCCCCAAAAAATCCGGTGTGGGATAGTGATTAACTAAGATTTAAGAGTGTTCGATGTTAGTTCGTGTTTGAAAGGCCTTCATGTTATTCCCTAGCAAGTTTTGTTTATTTATTTATTTATCTGTTCTTTTTTGGATTTCTAATATTATTGTTTTACCTAGT
>OY744521.1:5661775-5691775 GCA_963556195.1 Sepiola atlantica
TAGACAAATTAGTTATTAGATATGAAAGAGACTATTGATTTTTTCACAGGTGGTGGATGGTTCGAGTTATTATATATATATATATATATATATATATATATATATATATATATATATATATATATACATATATATATATATATATATATATATATACTAGACCACCCGTGACCCGTTGGGTCAGTTTGTTATATTAGCTATGGAATTCATGTATGTGCGTGACACTTGTGGCATAAAGAAAATAGTTTTTTTTTACATAACAGAAGCATTTCTATGTAAGTATATTAAAATGGAAGAAGAATATAGATAGATTTCTATGCGTCGTTCTGTTTATTATAATTGTTTTTTTTTTAAATTACAGTTACTGAATTATAAGTGGTTGGCCATACTTATAGGTAAATATGCACTGAACAGGTAGCATAATACTTATTATAGTTAAATTCAAATTTTTATATATCATCTTTTAAATGAAATTGTTAGTTGAAAGTACAGAAAAATAAAAGGGCGATTTGAGAAAGGAAGGGGGTACAGCAAGATTTCTCGCGTACGTAACGAAAACAGAGGGAGTAGGAGTGGTGAAATCTATGAGAGGGAAAGTGGGAGGTGGTTTCGTTCACCGCCGCTATTATGGCTGATATTAATAATGATTGTTGTTGTTTTGTTTGTTTGTTTTTGTTTTTTAAAAGGGAGGAGGTTTTTTGAAACTGCGACAGACTTTACGAAGTCCTGCCGTTGAATGTTTTTAGCCGTGGAGAAAACAAAAAAACTATTTGATGAAATTAAATGTAATTGTTTTATATTAAAAGCGATATAAACATTTCCAGAATGAAAAATTTCATGCGTTCGTTAATCAGAATAGAGAATAACGGAATTGGAATAACAGATTGAAGACGATGCTATTTACGCATGGGCAACCGGATGTTGAAAACCGGAAAGCTGAAAGCTGATTGCAAACAGACAAGACCAATAGAGTTTTAGTATTATATATATATATATATATATATATATATATAAATTCCCGAAACAGTTTTTCATGGTAAGCAACTGATGATCCCTTAAATAATGTTAGAAGCAAACTAATATAATAACTGTAAAACTAAATTGACTTACACGGGTGATTTTCCAATGAACGACTTGGGGCAGGTTGTTTTTTTAGTTTTAAATATATATGTATATATATATATATATATATATATATATATATATATATATATATATATATATATATATATATATATATACGTTTCTGTCAGTCGAACAATAAGGCATCATATCCACCCACCAATTCTGTTATTTCTCTGTATATTGCCTTTAAAATATAAATCCTACCAAATCAGTCACTTGATCGAATCAAAATTTACCTCCCTATTTTTTCTAGTCTCTAATTTATCGTTATATGAGATTAATGTTCTTCTGGCCAGTTTAATGATATCAATTTCCAAGTTAGTTATATTTATTTCATGTTAAGAGCTTTATTAAACAAAGAAAGAGATATTAAATGTAAGGTAGTAAGAGTCAATTTCAAACAAATTTACTTCTATTTGTAATATTTTTATTCTTATATCATCAGACGATAACCACAGTTTTTGCTTTAATGTCTGGTGATATCCTATCTAATATTTTCTTGCTTTAAATATCCGACACACAAGAGGAGATTAATCTAATTTAATAGGTTTTTATTTAAATCTGCCTTATAGTCTTTGAGGGTCAACCTTGGACATTAAAAGGTATACATCTCAAGATGTTTTACTTATGTTTATTTCCAAACATATTTTTAAGCAGAGTCCTAAAAGTAGTTTTGTGGTTTTCCTTTAAGATCCGACTTGTGTGTTTCAAAAGGAATGCTATAAGTGTTTTGTCCGCCGGTACAATTATATTAGGATTATTTTTTTATTTTTTTAATATGTGTTTGTTAATGTGATCAATAGTAAAGTTAATGTTATGGTTTTTATTTTATTTTACTATTTTTAACCATGTGGAACATATCCCATTCAAAAGTATACAGAGTTGGAATATAAGGTAGACTCTTATCGGATTGAATTTTGTAGAATCTTAAACATGAAAGGGCTCAAAGCAGAAGTTTTAACGTTAGAAGTCTGGGGGTTTCGAATATTGCGCCGTACATTTTGCATTTGACGATTCTTCTTCCTCGGAGCGATGGTGTATGACTTTCCGACGAATTATTTTCAAGACAGAATGAACCGCTTGAATATATATATATATATATATATATATATATATATATATATATATATATTGTTTCTCTAAAATAACCAAAACTTGCGATTTGCGTACAAAGAAAATACAGTAACTTCTTATATATATATATATATATATATATATGTATACAGGGCGAGCCAAGAGTAGGTGGACAGTAAAAAACATTTGTTTGTCAAAGCTGTGTAAATCAAGAAGGAAAATGTTTTTTACTGTCCACCTACCTTTGGCTCACCCTGTATATATATATTTAATTTTTTTTTATGACTCAAAGCTTTTTTAGACTATATATTGGGTATTTAGATCTGTATGGCTAGGTTTCCTTCCTCTTATCTAATTACTTTTCTGGTACCAAAGATACTTAAGCTTTATTTTTTATTTATTTTTTAATGCAACTTTAATTCCTATATAATTTTATTGCTAGCTACCATATTGCAGAATGGTTCTTGGATGTAGTGTTTAGATAGTATTATTATTATTTTTATTTTTATATATATTTTTTTTATTATTGTTTTAATTAATGTTATTTGATATGCAAATTACTATATCATACGGTAGTCTTAAGCGTAACATATTATTATTATTATTTTATCATTATTCTTATTTATTTATGTATATATTAGTGATATTTTAAGCTGAATTATTTCGACACTTGATTATTGGGGAAATGGTCATATAAATCAGTACCATTGGAGAGCCATAAATATTATAACTGTCCTGTTTTTAAATCTCCGAAACAGTTACATGGTAAACAGCTGATGATCCCCGTGTTAATATTAGACGCTTACGGTCTCCTGTTTTTATTTTACTCTTAGATGATTAACCTCCCTTTTTTTTCTTTTTTTTTTTACTTATATTTTTCATTTATTAATTTTCCAACGAATGTTAAGTCTGCAATATCTTGGATTTAGTTAGTTTGTCTGGGGATTTAAACTGCATTTTACATTTGTTTTTTTTGTTTTTTTTATGACTCAAAGCTTCTTTAGACTATATATATATATATATATATATATATATATATATATATATATATATATATATATATATAATTTAAATTTAAATATTTGATTATATTCAAATAGAAAAGAAAACTCAATATATATATATATATATATATATATATATATATATATATATATATACACACACAAAACCAAATATATATATATATTTTTTTTCGGTGCTGTGTTTCATATATATATATATGTTTTACATATATATATACATATAATTACATTTTAATATTTGATTATATTTAAATAGAAAAGAAAACTCAATATACAGGACCGGCGGAACAGTTATAAAAGTGGGGGGGGGCTCTCCTAAAAAGTGGTGGGCCCGGTTAAACACATGCATATATAACTTTATTATTGATGACCGTAAAGTGGGAGGGCCAAGTCAAAAAGTGTGTGTGTGGGGGGGGGGCTTGAGCTCCCCCTGCCCCCCATCGGTGCCGCCGTCCATGTTATATATATATATATATATATATATATATATATATATATATATATATATATATATATATATATATATATATATATATATATATATATATATATATTGCTTAAATTGTCAAGTTATGGAGGCGGATTCAACACGTGCAACAGCATATACCGCCTCGTATTTCACATATCTACGCACAAACGATACATGTGGATGTCGGTAATGAAGTCATGGATAACAACACAGGATTACAACGCGAGGTTCTGTGTTCAAGTCATACCGAGTCCACAGCATTCCGTTCAGTTAGAAAGTGACAACCTTCACCTCATTCTATTAAAAGAAATTAACGTCCATTGAAAATTTTGTGATTGGCTGATTCATTCAAGTTGTGTGACGTCATATCTGGACACGCACCGATACACAAACACTATGATCAACAACTAAAAATACATATCTACGTAAAATACGCATCAGTAAATTTGTTATGTAATTTTTACTTCTATTTTTAAGGCTAATAAATTCCTTTGGGATTACGTAATACTTATTGTTATCATTCGCTGACATAAATACTCAATTTAAAAATCTATTGCTACTTTCTAGATGGCTCTTGTCTTTATATATATATATATATATATATATATATATATATATATATGGTACGTCAATGAAAATTAATAAGACCTGCAAATGGAAGCAAATCGATATCTTCAGTTGTTCAAAACAAGGAGCAGTTTTGTTAATAAAAAAACATTTATTTTTCTTCTCTTTCATTCCTTAAACCAGGCTTTTCAAAGATTAAAATCTTATCATCAGAGGAAAAATTATGATTAATAAGTTGACAGGATAGGACTGTCAAAGTTTCAAATTTGAAAGAGTTTTTTAAAAAAATTTCAAAGTTCAAACGGGCATGGGAATCACCAATAACGAAATCAAAAAAAACGTGGGGCTCAGAAATATTGCAACGATTCGTTTTTGATTCCATTGAGACTTTTGTCGTTGTTTTTTGTCTTGGAATACGCTTAACTGAAAACAGGAAGAATATTGTTTTCCTTGACATGGCCATTTTTATTTGATCCTTCTCCGAGGACAACAGACCTGAGTGGAATCGTTGTCGTTGGATTTTTATACAGATTCCTCTGGATTTACCAATATTAACTGCTCCTTGTTTTGAACAACTGAAGATATCCATTTGCTTCCATTTGCAGGTCTTATTAATTTTCATTGACGTACCATATTTTTGCTCTATCCAGTATATTGAGCTTTCCTTATTTCACAATAGGTCCAACTCTCTAAAAGTTTACCTTTTAGTTATAATTTACATATATATATATAAATATATATATATATATATATTATTAGTATTATTATTATTTATAGAAGCCTAATAACAAGTTATATCAGGCTGTAAGAAGGAAAACTGAATACTGAATAACGAGGCGAAGTTGTTTTATGGATAATTAATTCTTACTTGCTTCCAGATTTCTCTTCATTTATTAGATTCGTATGTGGAAACCTGAATAACACAATATTTCGGAGACACTACCCTTTCGTCAAGTGTTTCTATTTCTGTATCTCAAGCTACTCTCTACTTCATGCGAATATTATGATGTACTTCAATCAAAAACTATTTCTTAAGTTTATTTTAAAACTTATCTTTTAAAGAGTAAACAAAAATTTAATTTACAGCACACGCCAACATTTTGAACAAACATACAATTGGTCACAAACTATGTCGATTAGCCAATCAACCCGCATCTCACACAAAAAAACGTCTAGGGGGCGTATCGGTTCTCGTGTGAAAATATATGTCATTAAACGTACAATTCATATTGTAAGCAATACAAGCATATGAGTTAATACCGGTGCTACAAATATAGTATCTTACTAAATTATTCACGTTTCCGCAAGTTCACAGAAAACAACTCAGCAAACTGAAAATATCGAACGCAAGTTTTAAATCACTATCTTTGATCTGATCTCTTTATTAACTAATATTTTTAAACTCCGACAGTTTTAGCTTTCCTTTTCAGCCGACCGAACACATACTTATAACACACGTTTATAATTTTCACAATAAATGATCGCATATATGGATTAGTTCCAATTTAAAAACGAGGTGAAATCAGTTTAATATTAATTAGAGTCAGTTGAATCTTCAAGATATATATATATATATATATATATATATATATATATATATATATTAGTAAGTTTTTGAAAGGCTGTGGGCAATGCAATTCCGGGTAAGATGCAAGTTGAAAGGAAAGGAAGAAAAACAATAAAAATAAATCGAATACGATATAAGACTTACTATTTATTTTTCCTTTTTTTTCCTTTTTTTTTTTTTTTTCTTACATAACAGCAAGAGTGTTTTAGCTGTTCGTGTGATGTCCGGGTGATTAAAAATCACTATTTGATATTTCGGGAAAAGACATCCCTTTTTCAAAAATAATTATTAATTAATAAATCCAAACACATATAGAATGTATACAAATAACATGCAAATAACATGCAAATATGCAAATATTAAATAAATAATTCATAAAATAAATTAAACAAGTAAATAATAATAATAAAAAAAAAAATAAATAAATAAAAAACAAAAAAAAAAAAAAAAAAAAAAAAAAACAAATATGTAAAGAAATTGATGAATATATATAGATAAACAATTAAACAAACAATAATACATAGATATGTATATATATATATGTATATATGCATTATGTGTATATATGTTGTATATATATACTAATATTGTTATACAGATCTCCACCAAAAAAAAAAAAAAAAAAAAAATTATAAAATTAATTATAAAAAAAATATTTTTAAAAATCCAGAGTTACTCCCCTTTATCTTATAATAAATATATCAAGTTAATAAGTTAATTCGTTAATCTAATTTGACGAAACTCACAATTAGTAATTAATAACACTTCTTTAATAGATGATAATCGAAATCGATAAGTAGATAGATCTAGAATATTTAAAATATGAGACTAATTACTTTAATTTATATTAAAATTCTTAAATTACGATAGAAAGATAAACAAAATAAAAAATACGAAGATAAAACAAAGTAAATATTCAAATATAAAAAAAAAAATTAAAAAAAAAAATGATATATATATATTATCAAAACTAACAGTTTATCGAACACCATACACCTAACCAACATTACACTAATATTCTAAACACCAATCATATATTTAACATAATATTAAAATAAAACTTAACTTAATTTATATTCCCTGTGAAACTGTTTTTTTTTTTGCTGCGGTCTATATCTGGCAGCCATTTTGTTTTGTATTATTCTCTACACAGTCGGAGAAGAATAAAATATTATTCTTCTTCTGGTCTAATTATTTTTGAAAAAGGGATGTCTTTTCCCGAAATATCAAATAGTGATTTTTAATCACCCGGACATCACACGAACAGCTAAAACACTCTTGCTGTTATGTAAGAAACAAAAAAAAGGAAAAAAAAGGAAAAATAAATAGTAAGTCTTATATCGTATTCGATTTATTTTTATTGTTTTTGTTCCTTTCCTTTCAACTTGCATCTTACCCGGAATTGCATTGCCCACAACCTTTCAAAAACTTACTACTACTATACCCAGCAATGCTTCAAGCAAACTACCATTCTCTACTATATATATATATATATATATATATATATATATATATATATATATATATATATATATATATATTCGTATTACACATTTTTATTTTAGTCGGCCCTGTTTGGAATACGAATTACTATTACATATTTTCATTTTAGTCGGCCATGTTTTGCCCAGAAGATGAACATAAATATATTTTATATTCCACACATACAGACTATTTCCAAGTAATATACTTGTGTTTATAACTTTTTTATTTCTCTTAAACCATCCTGAGGAAGTCTTTTTTTGATGAAGACGAAACGTTGATGACTTTACCGATATATTTTAGTTTCTCCTTCTTTTCATATATATATATATATATATATATATATATATATATATATATATATAGAGAGAGAGAGAGAGAGAGAGAGAGAGAGAGAGAGTGTGTTTGGGCACAAAGAAAAGATAATTTCTAGAGACAAAAACTGTCGTATATTTTGTTCACTGAACCATCCAATATATTTCTTTTTTTTTTTTATTGCAAAACGATTTTAATGGGGCGAAGACTAAGAAGGAAGTAAGAAACAAATATTTAAAGAGAATTGCAAGGAAAAAAAGATGAAACAACCCAAACAGGTGAGAATCAACAGGTGTTCTCAGCTTCAGATCACTGGCAATTAATATTGCCCCCCCCCCTCTTCGATAAATTTAAACCCCTTCTCAAGAAACCTATTTAGAATGGGAGGTATATTTACCTGTTTGCCAATGCAGCGTCAGTTTATAATCAGTGATTTATCCCCCATCCCAAAAGAGGTTAATCAGGATGTTTTTTTTTTAATAGTCTGGATCGGGCGTCGGAATTCCCTGACAATAAACAAACTTTCCTCCCGAAGAAAGAGGTAATGCCTGGGAGAATAACTTCCAGAGACTGAGCAGAAGCATACTCGTCTTTGTTTTTAGCCTGAAGAGGTTAAATCGGGTAAGTAAACGTAGATTATGAAAAAAAAAATTTAAATTAGTCTCGAGTATGGAATAATTTATTCAGTAATTTTGAATCCATGCAGTCGGACGGACGGACCGTCATTTTACCAATTATAAATTTTCCTTCATATTATTATTAAATTTGTACTTCATGTAAACGTTACGAGATTCGAACCGGCCTAGTGTCAATGAGAATAATGCATTAAAGAATATATTTAACAAGTGGTGAAGAGAAAATGAAGTATCTTACTAAATATATAGTAGACGACTTCTAACTGATAGAGAGGGATCTCTCCGAATCTCTCTGTGACATTACTAATCAAAACGAAAAATCTGGATCAGATTAAATTAAAAAATAGAAAATCCATTTGAAAGTAGAATGTGTTGGTTTTCCAACACGAACCAATTATGTTTCTATCTTACTATCTAAACAGATTTCGATATGTAAGATAGAAGCGATCTTTCATTCTATAATAAAGACCAATGTGTATTTATTTCTGTAAAATAAATAGGAATCCGTCCTGTCACACAAAAGTAAGCGAGTAATACACGTGTAATTTCAAATGGTGTGAAGCAAGAAAGCAAATAGCAAGTCAGACTACCCCCGATGGTCTATATGTATAAGGAATCAAATCTCCTACCCAAAATAAAAAAGTCAAATTATATTGTTGTTTATTTAGGTCATCAGAAATGATAATAATAATAATAACTTATATGTGAAATATTAAATTACTGACATAATTCTATGATTTTATTTGAATATTAGTGAACACTAGCAAAGCATAATTTTTTTCATAACTTTTGACGGAGGGTGTACAATAGTGTTTCACTAAATTTAGAAGTGGTGAGAAAATGGGCATTAATAAGTTAAATACTTTTTGTTTATTGTATTAATGAGTTGAAACGGCTGTCGAAACACTTTCTTTATTGTGAGCAGATCCACTCACGACGAAGAGGAAGATCACTATTTTAACTTAACATGTAGTTTATTAATGTTAACTAAATATATACATTTTACTTAACTATGGTTTCTTTTCGCTTTGATCATCTACGCAAATGTCTACGCGCTCGTATCTAGCAGGAGCTTATCGTACATGTTTCGACACTAATGTCTAAACCCGCAACTGATATGTAACCTCGAATCCCTTCCCCATTACACGACAAGACAAACGAATCATACACACCGTACACGGACCCACAAGTAACTTTGGAGTTTAACCCTGTCAATCATATCTGATACCGTACTAAGTTATTATGCCATATACCGGTTTTCCTAAGATCAGCGAAGTTAAGCAACGCTGATGGAAAAATAAAAGGGGGAAAATGGTCTCCTTACATGAAACCGACGCGCTTGCTACTGGAACTTCCTTACGCAGTATACTCTTCTCCAATAACACCGTTTTCAATACTAATCTTTATCGCTCAGTTATCTTAGCTCGTCGTGTGCTGAAATGCGATAAACAACTTGCATTAGGCTCGTTTTATATAGATGGAAAAGCACGCCGAACACACGTAATCGATACGCATAAATACTCTTGTTCCAGCATGAACTTGGTCTTTCTCACATCCATGTCTTGCACGCCAGGCAAAGCGACCCCTTTTATAACGACGATACGGTAAGTCAATATTATTTCACATCACTTGATTCGGCTTGTGGCTGATCATGTCCTGACAGGAATCTACATACGACTCAAACTGCTTGTGTAGTTAGCATTCCCTAGAAATTGTCTTCCTCAGAAGAAATCGGCTCAACTCGCTCAGGATGAATACCACTCAACTCGCTCAGGATGAATACCACTCCACGAATCATACCTAATTACTGTATGCTCGTTCTTAGCTCTTTTTCTTGGAGCAAAGTGTAATATCTGTTCTAATACAACAATTAATCTTTTCTGTCCTCTGTCAGTGAAGGAGAAATCCTTCTAGACTGAGGACATTTAAATTTTTATTTCAATCCAGTGCCTTTTGGGGGGGGGGAGCTGAACTTTCTTTGTATTAAAAACCGACCTTGTGTCTAACTCTGCCCGCGTGTAATTTAATCTGATGGTGTTACGTATTACCTAGCAGTTGTGTGTGTGTTTTAAGTTGGTTTTAGATGCGCATACAGTTCTTATTTACTTGCAACCCCCCCCCCCCCCCGGCAAGTAAATAGGATCCGTCAAACTGCTACGTAATGCGTAACACTATAAGATTAAATTACATGATTTTTCCCTCTGTATCAAAGTCTATAAACTTAGATATGTTATTTGGTGGAGGGTAAGGGTTGGAAGCATTGCTGGTGTTAGGGTTAGGGTTAGGGTTAGGGTTGGTGTATTATGCGTAGGAGTGGGTGGGTTGTGCCTTTTTATTCTTGCCATTCAGGTTGATTAAGTTTCGTTGATGTAATAACTTTTACTTCAAATTGCTTTCCTTTGTAAATTGAACCTATGCAATTCGTTTTATTCGAATCAGTGATTTATGGTCTTCAGTCTTCAGATTTCAGTCGGTTTCCTTTCAGTTAACTTTCACCTGATTTGATGACGTATTGCTCTACCACAACACCACCGTCTATCTCCGCTCCCACCACCCACCCCCTGTCTCTCTCTGTCTCTCTCTGTCTCTCTCCCTCTCTCTCTGTCCACCTATCTATCTGTCAATGTCTCTATTTTTTTTACTATACCTGTTTATCCAATTCAACTCGGTTGCCATCTAATCTATCGAAAGTTCTTCTCGTTAAACAAGGTACAGTTCTGGGTCGAAAGGGAACGGTATAAGAAATATAAGTAACTAACGCTGTGCTGTAGGGTTTACCTGAAACACATGTAGGCTTCATCATCTGATTCTATGTTCTCTAGTCAAGGAGGAAGTGTTCCGGACATAAACGCCAGTGCATATGTTTGTCAAAGTCTTTACGGTATAGTGGGAGGTATTCAGTCATCAAAATGGTGTGAGCAGATTGAGAAGTGTAGGTTTGTTTCACTTAGTGGTAAGATATCTGGGTAGTTTACTTAGAGAAAGGTTTCGACGTCATTGATTTTGGTTCTAAGCCTCCGAACATTTGTGAATGTTAGTCTCAAGGGTGGAGGCGAAAGTGTTATTTGGTGGGTGTCTGGGTTCTTTGTATTGTAATTTTGGTTTTAGATAGAGTGGGGAGGGCAAAGTGTGTGTTTGTTTCTTACCTATCGAACTTTCTTCTCTTTCACTCCCTCTCTCTCTCTCTCTTTCTCTCTCCCATTTACTGTCTCTTTCTGACGTACTCACTTTTTCATAAATGTTATTAAGAAACAGAATAAATGTAAAATCATCAGGGTATTATGCATGTACACGTAAGAAACAAAAGGCGGCAGAATTTTTGTCTCTGGTCTTAAATTTTTGATCAAGTGTAAAATGCCTCATTTTATAAAAATGTAAATTTCTGAATAAAATGTTTGGAATGTAGATTTTTCCTTTCCATAACCTTTTAGATTGTAGTATTGGTAACCTTAAGTGGGGGGAGTTTATAAATCTATCCTAAAAAAAGGTTTATTTTAAAAGATTTTAAAGTGGTATTAAATTTTTGATCAGTAGTGTATTTATAAAAAAAATGATTTTATTATTTTATAAATATAAAAAAAAATAACGATTTCATTTTTTTCCAATGACGTTAGCATAATCGGGCATTGAATCTTCTTACTCTACCACGGGGAGAGTTTTTTGCGACTTTTAACACCAACAAGATGATGGGGGGGGGGGAGTAAAGACTCTTTGAAAATGCTTTTTTATAGCGAAAGTATTCAGACATATATTTATAAAAAAATATTTTATAATTTAATAAATATATAAAAATAAAGTTTCTTGTTTATTTTTAATGCTATAATAACCTTCAAAAAGCGTTTTCTAAAAAATGTGTCAACCTATCTAATACACAATCAATAGTTTTGTAAAAAAAATTTCTTAAGTTCGCCGAGCGTTCGGGTACGTACGTTACAACTCGGGCATCTCCGTAACTACTAAAATTCTTTAGATGTCTATTATGCATTAGCACCGAAAAATAGTGACTTGAGATCAACTAATCTTATACAATTAATCGTTAAGGATTGTTCATTTAGCTTAAGTAAGAAAAAGCTTGGATTCGCCTAAAATATGAAGTTCAAAGAGTGAAAAAATCATATTTAGGGTAATTCTACAGGGTGATTGGAAAGCAACTAATTAAGTCTTAGTAATTTATTACTGAAATATAATTAATACAACGAAGTAATTATAAGAAAGTGTATAGATTTGTTATGTTTTTTTAGAATTCTATATCGGCGCCAGCATTCGCCAGCAGCTCTTCAAGCCGCCTGAGAACCGCATCAACTGATTTCACAAAGAATTATTCTTCCATTTTTTTTGCTAATGAGTTACAACTTCATCAAGATAAAAAAAACACTGATGAATTGATTGAGAATTGAATGATGGTGAATACGAGAAGAGAATTGAAAATCTCCACATATCACCAACTCAAATGACAGACAACTCAGAAAATAGCAAGTCTTTCCCCTTCGTCAGAAACACCGGAAATCGAATGTGGGAAGTAAAGTACTACACAGAAAATAACCTCGTAACTCTCGCTTCACTCCTATTTTATTTTCAGCAACATTCAACTCCAGATCTATTCACCTCATTAACCTTTTTCCTTAATAACCGAAAAAAGAGTAGCCTGTGAAATCAGTTGATGCGGTTCCCAGGCGACTTGAAAAGCTGGTGGCAAATGCTGGCACCCTTACTGAATTCGAAACAAAACCTTATGCTAAACACTTTCTTATCATATTTATTTCTTGTAAGAATATTTCTGTAATAAATAAAGAGGCAATTAACAATAGAATGTTACTTTCCAATCACCCTGTAACTTATTTATTTTAGTAACCTTTATTATTATTATTGTTACTGTTATTGTAACGATGTCCTATCTATATACTATATTATTGTTACCAAGTAACGATATGTTACACTTTTTTTATATATCAGAACAGAAAGTCTTGTGCTCAACGTTTCTCGAAATACGAAAGTCATTCGAAACGTTAGCAAAGTTTCTCAAAATAATTTAGAACTCCTTTAATTACCACACAAAGCATAATTGTTCACGAAAGTTTATCCCGGCATTTCACAATCATAATGTTCTCAAAATGTTTTCTATTATATATATATATATATATATATATATATATATATATATATATATATATATATATATATATATATATATATATATATATAACTTTCTCAATATTTTCTCAACGGTTTTAGGCACTTTTCATATTAGGGCTCCGGAAACTGTTCACGCCATTTGCTCGTACATGTTATACAAAAAGTTACCTTACAATTTTCCTTGTCTCCTTCTTCGCTGGTCGGCTGTGCCTTGGGTTTATCATTCATCTCTATCCGGCCGTGATCGCTCAATGTAGTGTACCTGTTCTGAAGGTAAACTTCGTCTGAATGCAAAGGGAATAAACTCGGAAATCGGATTTTGAGAGAGTCACGCAAAATGTTTTTATTCCTCATATCGTGTTTGAAAGAGGGTTAACATTTCTTATTTCCCATTCACACTCGTTTTGTCGTTATTTCTAATCACTCTAGCTAAATTATTCTAGCTTGATAATGACGGACGCAGGTCGGCCCACCCATTAGGGTTTAATTCGGGACCTAGGCTTACGCTTCAGCCCATCTTTTCAAACGCCCGCCCGCTTCGGCGTTCCATCGTAGACTTCCATTATTGTTGTTGTCATGGTTGTTGTTATTGTTGTTGTTATTATTGTTATTGTTATTGTTATTGTTATTGTTATTAGTAGTAGTAGTAGTAGTAGTACTTTCCACTTTTAAGTTGAATAGCTTTTTTCGCGTTTTATAACCTCCTGTGTTCAGCTAGGTTAACCTTTCAAAGGTATTGAGCATAGCGTATCTGCATGCGAAGTTTGCTCGAATTCTATTCAGTAGTTTCTAAGTAAACAGTTGACACACAGACAGACAACTGAATTATTAACTACTGAATTCGTTTAGTCACTAGACAGCCACAATGATAGTATTCATATGGATAGAACTATCCAAATAAAATGTAAAAGATATTTCGGGAAAATAATAATATCATATATTTATTTGGTTTGTTTATTTTACGGCATATCAGCCTCTTTGGGTAATTTAATGTCGAAACAATATAACATGGCTGTCTAACGATTATTTGTATATGTTGTTTTTTTTTTACCTAAGTCAATGTTACTCATGGGGTGAGGGTTAGTACTGTTCGTAGCGGTATTAGTTACGTAATATAACGTACTAGATTTGACAAGATTTGAACGCGTTATTTTTTCGATACCATTCATTATGGTAATCAACAGCGAAAAAAGTCAACAAGAAACAAAGTAAGAAAGAAAGAAAGAAAGAAAAAGAAAAAAAGAAATAAAGAAAGAAAAAAAAGAAAAAGAAAGAAACAAAGAAAGAAAGAAAGAAAAAAGAAAAAGAAAGAAAAAAGAAAGGAAGAAAGAAAGAAAGAAAAAAGGATAGGCAGTGATGCAAGCTTAAAGTTCAAAAAGAAGGAAAGAAAGAGAGACATAAAGAAAGAAGGAAAGACAAGCAGTGAGAGGAATTGAAGGCAGAAAAGAGAGAGAGGGGGCACAAAGGGAAAACGATAGAAAGAAAGAACAGCAGTGAAATATGGGGCAAGTACAAAAGAGAGAATGAACGAAAGCGATAAGGAAAAAAACAGAAAGAAACAAAGAAGGAAAGAAAGAAGAAATATAAGCAGTGAAAAAGAAAGAAAAAAGAAAAGAATGTAGAAAGAGTTTTAACAGATTTAAAAGAAAATAGGAAATGCGAGAAAGGAAAAGTACATGCGAAAAAAGGCGCGATAATTGCTTCCCAAAGACATTTAGTTCATTGGTTTTGGTATTTCTTTGTGTTTGTGGGTGTGTGTTTGTGTGTTTGTGTGTGTTTTTGTGTGTTTTTGTGTGTTTTTGTGTGTGTGTTTTTGTGTGTGTGTGTGTTTGTGTGTGTGTGTGGGGGTGTGTGTTTGGGGGTGTGTTTGGGGGGTGTTTGGGTGTGTGTTTTTGTGTGTTTGTGTGTGTTTTGTGTGTTTGTGTGTGTGAGTGTTTGTGTGTGGTTGTGTGTGTGTTTGTGTATGTGTTTGTGTGTGTGTATTTTTGTGTGTTTGTTTGTGTGTTGTGTGTGTGTTTGCGTGTGTGTATGTGTGTGTTGTGTGTGTGTGTTTGCGTGTGTGTCTGTTTGTGTGTATGTGTGAGCGTGTGTATGTGTGTGTTTGTGCGTGTTTGTGTTTGTGTGTGTAGGGGTTTGTGTGCTTGTGTGTGCGAGTGGGTGAGTATGTGTGTGTTTGTGTGTGTGTGTGTGTGTGTGTGCGAGTGTGTGCGAGTGTGTGAGTATGTGTGTGTGAGCGTGTGTTTGTGTGAGCGTGTGTGTGTGTGAGCGTGTGTGTGTGTGTGTGTATGTGTGTGTGTGCATAAGTGACACTTGTAAAAGCGCCAACGAGTTCATGGAATGGAGTCTGGGAATGCTGTGGGGTTGAGCTATCAAAAACGGATCAGATGGTGCCGCTTGCTTTTGTGGTCGACTTGCATTGGTCAATTATTTCAGGTTTTAGACTAACTTCCTTTTTTTATCATCTTTTCTCTTTCTCCAATTTTTTTTTCACAAACATTTATCGTCTTTCTCTTTCATTTTGCAACAATGCCCTTAAATAAATGGGGAACAGATCAGTTGAAACAGCACTCGTTGAACTATCAATCACGCCTCAATCACGTGGCATGCCCTTTTTAAAGAATTAGGACCACAATATATATATATATATATATATATATATATATATATATATATATATATATATATATATAATAAAAAGCTATAAATATATATCTATTGTTTTTTTTGTTTATTTGTATGTATATAAGAAACAAAAAACAAAAAAACAATCAATATGTGCGTGTGTGTGAATATTTTTCTTTTTTTGGTTCATTTTACTTCAGTCGAAGTTCTCAGAAATCAAGGAGCCTCTTCCTGGGGCTAACACTTGATTTTTATATGAGATACATAGATACTTAAATATCCTATTAAAGTTCTCTTTATCCGTCAAACGTTGATTTAGCAAAGAAGTTAAGAACATTAACTTTTATCTCCCAATTGACCAGTTAACTATTTTATAGAATATCTTTCTTGTAGTTTCTTGGTTTTACCTGATTCCATGAATAGAATTCACTAAGTCTGGTGGAGTATCCAGTTAAATGCTGTTACTTCAGGTAACATCACTAGGAGAAGGTGCACCATACCTCGTATGATGAAGTGTATAGCCGTGTGGAGTGGATCTTATTTGTGCTTCGAATACTATGTTATTTGATCATGGTTTACTTGTAGGGTGAAGTACTCTCATGGCAGGTTGCACTGACAAACTCCTTGTACGGAGAGATCGAAGACACTCGAGGATGGTGTCTAGTAGGTAATTCAACCTCTATTTATGTATCTATATTATAATGCGTATGAAGAAATAATTACATGCTACTCAACTACATCCTCTTCTGGCACGCTAGGAAGTAAGTGTAGTATCTGTTCCGATGGATACTGCACCCTATAGACAGGTGTCGTCTTGTCTTTCGGGGCTTGATTCCACCTGTCTGTGGGTTTGTCCTGTGCAGTTCTAGGAGGTCCACCCTCTAAGGCTTTGCCTCCCCTCTTTGGGGAAGAGTAAGTTTATTGCTTGTTGCCTGAGGCGCCCCTACCGGGGAATGCCGACGGGGCTGCCCAGGCAATTTCTAATGGGAGAGTGCTCACTTTCTCGGGCGCTGGCTTTTCAAACCCCTTTTACTCGACCCGACCTGTGGTCACATCTTACTTGTGGGAGTAAGATAAAACTGGCCTTGTGCCTAACTCCTGAAGAGGAGTAAATAAACATACATCATCTTGGCTTTTTGACTAAGATCAAAGTGTAGTATCTGTTCCGATGGATACTGCACCAAATAGACTGGTATTGTCTTGGCCTTCGGGGCTTGATTTACGCCGGTCTATGCGACAGTCCTGTGCAGTTCTAGGAGGTCCACCCTCCCAGGCTTTGCCTCCCCTCTTTGAGGTCCTCCCCTCTTTAAGTTTATTGCTTACTGTCTAAAGCTCCCCTATTGGGGAATGCCGACGGGCCTGCCCAGGCAATTTTTAAATGGCCAGAGTGTTCACCTCACGAGCGCTGGCTTATCTAATCCCACTTTCCCGACCTTGTGTCATATCTTACCTTGTGGGAGGTAGATAAATAAAAACTTCATCATCTTGGCCTTTTGATCAAAGTGTAGTACCTGTTCGGATGGATACTACACCACATAAACTGGTATTGTCTTGGCCTTCGGGTCTTGATTTACGCCGGTCTATGGGTCGGTCCTGTGCAGTTCTAGGAGGTCCACCCTCCCAGGTTTTGCCTCCCCTCTTTGGGGAGGAGTAAGTTTATTGCTTGCTGCCTGAGGCAAAACTTACTCCTACCGGGGAATGCCGACGGGGCTGCCCGGGCAATTTTAAAACCCCACTTTCCCGACCCGACCTTGGGTCACATCTTACTTGTGGGAGTAGGATAAAAAAACTGGCCTTGTGCCTAACTCCTGGAGAGGAGTAAATCAATACTGAACTACATCATTAAGCGCATAATATACTTATGTTAATGTCATACAATTATAATCTGATTAGCCATTCGTAATGGCGGTTTCCGGAGCAGTAAGCGTTTGAAAATCACTTCCTTATCGTCTGAAATGACTCTATGTTTTTTTTGTCAAAATGAAAGCGATTTTAATATTTAAATTTTTATATTTTTTTATTTGTATTTATCTGATGTTTTATAATGTTATACCTTCTGGTATTTTCCATGATACGTTTGAGAAATTCTTCTAAACAATTTTTTTTTCAGAATCAGATTTGACTGTTTTCTCAATTAATTTCCCTCTCGTTGCTTTTTTTTTTAAGTCTCTTCTTTTCTCCATTGTTTTGTTCATATTTTTTATCACTTGAAGATGATTCGACGAAGAGTCGAAAGTGCTCGTGAAACTTATGAGACATTTATTCTTTTTAGATTTATTAGAAGAATTGAAAAAAAAGTATACTCAAGCAGTGGAAATTCTCTCATGATTAACAATTTTGCTTATATATATATATATATATATATATATATATATATATATATATATATATATATATATATATATTACTATTTCATGTATCCACATGAAATTTTATAAGGAGATATAATTTTTTTATGTATCAATTTTCAGTATTTACTTCAACAGTGCTCGATACGTAAGTAGAGCTAGGTAGTAAGCTATGAAAATATATTTATGGCAATAACACTACACAGAGGTTCCCGCGTTTCATCCCCCGGGGGAATCTTCTTTAAGCCTGAAGATTCCCCCGGGGATGAAACGCGTGATCCTCTGTGTAGCTTAATCACCATAAATATATTTTCATAGCTCACTATATATATATATATATATATATATATATATATATATATATATATATATATATATATATATATATATATTTATATATATATATGTGTGTGTGGGGGGCGTGAGTGTGTGTGGAATGGGGTTAGGAAATGTGGAAAAAGCGGAGTAGTATACTAACAAAAAACAAGGACACGAACATATCATTAAGGTAAGGCCAAAATATTTCGATCGTTTGTTAGCGATCATATTCATTTGGAAAATAAATTTATTAGCAAAAACACAGTTTATACAAAAATAGGGGAAAAAGAGAAAAAGAAAGAAAAAGTAAAAAGAAAGAGAAAAAGAGGGATGTAGTGTGTGTAAGGGGAAAAAGACAACGTGTGAAGGGGGAGGAGTAGGGGGAGTGGGCATAGACAGTGAGTAAGTGAGAGGATGAAAAGGAAGTTGGTCTCACACGTGTGTGGAAAAAGGAGAAACAAAAGGAAGGAAAAGAAATGTGTGACGACATGTAGGATGGAGGACAGAGGGTGGGGGAAAATAGGTGGTGTGAAGAAAATAATATGTTGGCGGGGGGGATGATTATTAAGATGAAAATATATGTGAGGTCAAGAAAATTAGGAGCATGTGGTAAGAAAAATATTAAATAGAATTAAAATAAACACATGTAGGGATGACAATTGAAATTGGAAGTAACAAAAGAAAATGGGGAAAGAGAGAAAAAGAAAAAGAAAATAAGTAGAAAATACAAATAATATAAAATAAAGAATTAAAAAAGTTGAATAAGAAAGAATATGAAATAAAATTATAATAATGAAAAGAAGATAAAAGTTAAAATAAGGAAAAAGGAAGAAAATGAGAAAAAGTATGCTACTCCGCTTTTTCCACATTACCTAAACCCATTTAACATTTTGTATGAAACTATCGTTGCCCGTTAATTTCCCTCATATATATATATATATATATATATATATATATATATATTAGTACTTAATCTATCCACATAAAATATTATAAGGAGATATAATTTTTATGTATCAGTTTTCAGTATTTACTTCAACAGTGCTCGATACGTAAGTAGAGCTAGGTAGTAAGCAATGAAAATATATATGGCAATTAAGCTACACAGAGACTTCCGCGTTTCATCCCCGGGTGGAATCTTCAGGCTAAATGCATTTAGCCTGAAGATTCCCCCCGGGGATGAAACGCGGAAGTCTCTGTGTAGCTTAATTGCCATATATATTTTCATTGCTTACTATATATATATATATATATATATAAGGTATTCTCTTAATGAACGGTAATTATGAATTTTAGAACATATATTCTAAAACAGATGATGAGTTTGATGACCACATTTGTTTTGTAATGTTAACATTTCGGGGGTGCATAAATAAAGTTTATGTTTCATTCCCGCTAAATGTTAAATTACATCAAACATCGGCAGAGTTTTTTTTTCTGTTTTATGTATTTGTACACCAGATAAATTTATGTAATCAGTAAAGAATTAATCTAGTCATTTTGTAAAACTGAAGAAAAACAATTATTTTTCCGTAATATTTGGCCTACACCTTTTATATTTTTAAATTTATGCTAACCAGTAACATATTATTGCACTATTTTTCTCTGATAAAAACCGTTTATCTTTGAAAATCCATGGATTAAGAAAAAAACACTTTTTTTATATTCCTGCTTTGCGTATATGACGACGTAATAAATATCGTAATTTATCCAATTTTTATCTTCATCATTTCTTTTTACTTACATTAATGCTCTATTAATGATATCGAGCATTCTCTTATCACGATAAAGATACACTATTTATCGTTGTTTTTTCATTGATATTTTACATGATATATAAACACACACACACATATATATATATAAATATTTATTATTGTTTATTTATATATATATATATATATATATATATATATATATATATATATATATATATATATATATATATATATGGGAAGAGAAGGATGAAGGTAATCCGACGTGATGGTAAAATGAAAAAGGAAAACCAAAAACTGGATGTTTTTTATGTGTACATCAACGTTTCGTCTTTATTTATAAGACTTCATCAGGATGATGATATAGGGAAAAGATATCATGCAAGCACAGATACATGTAGGGTAGACATGTTGGGAAGAAGAATAAAATAAAATGAAAAATAATGGCAGCGTCTTGCTGGACGTCCGTACTTGTTAGAGAATGAAAATGAGTGGGAGAAAAAAGGGGGAAAGGGTGGAGGGAGCGAGGACTACTGTGGCTGGCGATGAGAGAAAGAGGTGGGGGATGAAGTCTTATAAATAAAGACGAAACGTTGATGTACACATAAAAAACATCCAGTTTTTGGTTTTCCTTTTTCATTTTACCATATATATATATATATATATAGTCTAAAGAAGGTTTGAGTCATTTTAAACAAAGAAAGAAAACGCAGTTTAAATTGCCAGAGAAACTAAATCTAAGATATCGCAGAATTAGCACTTGTATAAGCCGACCCACCGTTGGAAAATTCACAAATACAAAAGTGGATTCAAGTATCTAACAGTAAAACAAAAAATAGGGGACCTTAACTTGAACGTGAAATATTACTATCATATTTACTATGTAACTGTTTCGTAGATTAAAAAACAGAACAGTTATAATATTCATGGCTCTCCAGTGGTACTGATCAAACGACCACTTCTCCAATAATCATGTGTAGAAATAATTCGGCTGTAATTTCACTAATATATACATCAAAAATAATAATAATATATTACCCTTAAGACTTCCGTGTGATATAATAATTTGCATATCAAATAACATTAATTGTAACGATAATAATAATAATACTATTTAAACACTACACCCAAGAACCATTCTGCGATATGGTAGCTAGCAATAAAATTATATAGGAATAAAAGTTGCATTGAAAATTTAAAAAAAAAAGCTTAAGTACCTTAGGAACTAGATAGGCAAGTAGATAAGAGGAAGGAAATTTAGCCATACAGATCTAGATATCCAATATATAGTCTAAAGAAGCTTTGAGTCATTTTAAACAAGGAAAGAAAATGCAGTTTAAATTCCCAGAGAAACTAACTAAACCCAAGATATCGCAGACTTAGCACTTGCAGAAGCTGACCCACCGTTAGAATATATATATATATATATATATATATATATATATATATATATATATATATATATATATATATATATATATTGAGTGACTTTAATAACAAGCAGTGCAAATAGCTACATGCACGATCCGAACGCCGTTCGTAGATCACTCTAAAACTGATTGGGTAAATCTAGCCGCCGACTTGCTATTTACATTTAAATTCCTCTCTATTTACTAACTAATTGGCTATGTCCGATGGGATAAGACTCTCGACTACGAATAAGTGGCGATTTGTGATCGGGGTTCGCGCCCACCGACCGTTGAGAATTAGTTCCTACACTGAAGATTGCGTTAGCATGAAACATCGATGTCTGTAGGTATTAAAATATTTAATAAATATTTATTTATATATATATATATATATATGTATATATATATATATCAGTGTGTATCAGTATATATATATATATATATATATATATATATATATATATATAATAGAGAATGGTAGTTGAGAGAGAGAGGGTGTAGTATGGACATTTATTTATACCAAATAAGCTACATAGAAACGCTCACATTTCATTCCCGAAGGAAAGCATCAAAAAATGTTAAATTACCTTAAACAACGGCAGAGTTTTTTGTTTTCTTTTTTAAGCATTTGTACACCAGATAAATTGATGCAACGAGTAAAGAATACATCCAACAATACACAAGGTTAAGATATTGTTATAAATATCGAGGAAACTGAATAAGAATAACAGTGTCTAAAGTTAACGTGCGAAGAGACGCTATTGGTTAACACGGGATGAAGTTGAGGGAATACAACAGAATTTAAGGTGTGTGAATAGTGATGGAACGTTAAAGATCATAAAACAGTCTCAAAACAAGAAGAGATTTATTTTGCGACAAAAGATTATTCATCCTCACACGTAGACAATTCTAAATAATATCCATGAAAACATTTACATTAATAAATGGATTACCTCAAATGATAAATGTGTCTAAAATGTAGTTTCTAGCAGAAAGACTAGAAAAGTACCCGGCATTGTCGCTTCGATTACTGAAAACGAGTTTGCCACTAATTTCCAGACTCTCTTGTGTATAAAAACATAAATATTTTTTCTGTGTACCAAATCAAATGAACTACCGGTTTGTTCTTCAGGAAACTACACCAACTTAGGAATGTCTATATTTATATGTATAGGATTCTCTCCTAAACTAATTAAACGGTAATTATGATATTTGAAGGTGTAAGTGTGGGAAATGTAGGTTATATTTAGTTTAATTTAGTTTTATGAAAAAGCGACAGAAAGTGAGAAGCCCTTTGTGAACATTCAGATCCCTCCGATTTTGTGAAATATTAAAAATAGGTATTAGACATCAATTAATAAATATTCTCTTAATTTCAGTTTCTGTTGAGTATTTTAAAAAGGTTTAGGAGGCACAATCTCAAATTTGAAAAATCAAATATTTCTGATTTACATTGAATCCAATCTATAGTCATTAGATACTAATTAAGCAGGAATACCTGAATTTCCATGGCTTCTTAAGATCCCTTAAGCTTAAGCCTGAAATCTTAGAAATGTTCTAGTAACAAATCCATGTAACTGATTTTGATCAAAATTGGAATAAGGATTCCAGACATAAGGTGTAGTAGCATATATATATATATATATATATATATATATATATATATATATATATATATATATATATATATATATATATATTGATTTTAATCTTCGTAAGGGAACATAAAGTGTTGCAAAACTGTTCTGTTCTGGGAATTAGTTTTACCCGTCCTGGGACAGGTATTCTTCTAGTATATATATAATATGTGTGTGGGGAGAGAGGGAGAGGGGGAGAGGGGGAAGGAGATGTAGAGAGAGTGGAGGAGAATGTAATTGAGTAAGTCTAAATAGATGCAATCAATTAACGGATGGGTGGCTTGTTTATATCGTGAAATTGATTCAATATGAAACCTAATCATATTTACTCTTTTTAGCAAATCGTCGATGTGCATGGAACTTCATTTTTTCGAATGTTTATTTCTTTTATTTCTGTCGCTTTTATTGATTCTGAAATAAACATGGAGTGCGGCATCACCTCAGCACACACACACACACACACACACACACACACACTGATAATATGTGCGCACGCGCGTCTGTGTTTCAGTTCAAAAGAGTTCTAACCCTCGCACATGGAAATACAATAATGGCGATCATATTTGTTGTGGCAACACACGACCAGTTGTTCCTAAACTAGAAAAACTTATTCACGTTTATGTCTTGTTTTTTTTTTTGCAGAGAAATGTGAGAGGTTTGCGACACATAAAGTAGCTGTGAAGAAAGTTATGGCATCCAAAGAAATCCATGGGGGCAAGGTATAGATACTAGCTGAGGACTGAGGAAGGAGCAAGCTGTTTGCGAGATTGGTCGCAAGAATGCCGAGAGCAGCGTATAAGGTGAAAAAGTTGAAACTTCTAGCACATTTCTGACGCACCCTTAAGCTAAGCCGAAGAAGTTCCAGGCGGTTTTTTAAAAGAGCACTGCCATTAATGGAAAATATTCATTTTGAAAAACTTCTAGCACATTTCTGATGCACATTTCTGATGCACATTTCTGATGCACATTTCTGACGCACTCTTAAGCTAAGCCGAAGAAGTTCCAGGCGGTTTTTAAAAGAGCACTGCCATTAATGGAAAAGTTTAATTTTGAAAAAAAAGTAGCCTTCACAGTCATAAGCAGTTCGCGCACACGCTGTTGACCTACCATTTGCGGGCCATGTATAGACATGCGTTAGAGTTAGGATAAGAGTTACGATTACGTTATCTTAAGTATTAGGCTATGTTTAAGGTTAGACTGTACAAAATGCAGAATAACCGCCACTGTGGAACGCGTAGTGGAATGGTGGATAGCAATTTCTGTTTGAGTCTATTCGAAAGTAGAAATCTAAAGAGAAAGATCTTTTTTTCATGGAGATAATCAATAAATTAATTGGCTGCATGCTATTGGATAAGTGATAAAACGGTTTTGTACTATAATCCGTATTTGGGGGGGGGGGCGTGCAATAATTTTTTTTTCAGCGCGGTTTTTCTGTATAAGATCCGAATTTCAACTCAAGTTAAAACATAGGTTCATCACTTCAAACACGAATCAAATATCCAAAGAAAACTGGAAACTCTACCGAAGAAGTTCAAGCATGCGGCATCGGTTGACAAGGTGATAACTTCTGGGTAACGGGCCCAATTACATTGGGTACGGTAACTAAAGAAAACAACGTTGACTTGTTACCCCAACCACCTTACTCACTAGTATTATCTCTATCTGACTACTTCCTCGTTACTAAACGCAAATCTCATCTGCTTGTTCGTCATTTTAAAAACAACGTTGAGATTATAAATATTGTGGAAGGGTTTTTGATAAGCAGAATGCCATCTTCTTCCCTGGCGGGTTTGTAATTCTTAATCATCGTTGGAGCAAGTACATTAATGTGAAGGGGGTTACATTAAGAAAAATAGTGAAAACTGTCTCGTTTCTTTAACCGTTTTAAACTCTTCTCATATAAAGGATGTCATTGAGCGTAAATCTATTCTTTTCGTTGAACGAATTGAGCTCTCCAAATAGTTGGTAATGTAGACAACTAAAAAAACATTTTAATTCCCCTTAATTGAATCTCGAGCGTGATAGAGTACAGGAAATATGTTTGACTGCTGTCCAAACAGGCAAGTTTTTTTTATTACAGCTTGATCAACAGGCCATATCTAACAACATTTAAAATTCGTGCTACTACGAAACAGCTGTCTACGAATGACTAATTCTTTTTGTTTCACAATTTTACACGAAGAATCTTTCATTTATGTAATCCTTAGCGAGGTTACAAGGTCGAGGCTTTTTTACTGATTTAAATGTTTTTAATTTAACAAAAAATAATTGTTTCTTTTTCTACTGATGATTATTAAGTTACTATTCTTTAAATGAAACCCAAACATTACATTAAATAAGAATCCAAACATTACCTTAAATGAAACCCAAACATTACCTTAAATGAAACCCAAACAATATCTTCAATAAAACCCAAACATTACCTTAAATAAAAACCAAACATTACTTTAAATGAAACCCAAACATTACCTTAAATGAAACCCAAACATTACCTTAAATGCACCCCAAACAATATCTCCAATAAAATCCAAACATTACTTTAAATAAAAACCGAACATTACCTTAAATGAAACCCAAACATTACCTTAAATGATACCCAAACATTACCTTAAATGAAACCCAAACAATATCTTAAATGAAACAAAAACATTATCTTAAATAAAAACCAAACATTACTTTAAATGAAACCTAAACATTACCTTAAATGAAACCCAAACATTACCCTTAATGAAACCCAAACATTACCTTAAATTAAACCCAAACATTACCTTAAATGCACCCCAAACAATATCTTCAATAAAACCCAAACTTTACCTTAAATAAAACCCAAACATTACTTTAAATGAAAGCCAAAAATTACCTTAAATAATTTA
Source organism: Sepiola atlantica (assembly GCA_963556195.1). Lineage (NCBI taxonomy): Eukaryota > Metazoa > Mollusca > Cephalopoda > Sepiida > Sepiolidae > Sepiola > Sepiola atlantica. Next base: position 5,688,090 of record OY744521.1, read on the forward strand.
TTGATTGTTTTTTTTTATAATTTCGCGAGAATAAAAGGTTGTACTTTTAGTTACAGTGTGTTTTACTCTAAATAATTCGTCCTAAAGAAAATAGCGTGTCTATCTGCGTGTCGACATTTTCATTGGACATGGACATATTTGTTTTTGTATGTTTTCATGTTCAGTTTCGGAAATTGGCGTTAAATAAGGCAGATTTAATAAAACTGACATACCTTGTCGGATTATATCCTAATTAGGATCTTTTGGGTGCGTACAAATCGGAGTAAAGAGAGAGGGGAATGAGAAGGCGATGGGAGTGGGAGAATGAGAATATAGATTTTATTAGCCATATAAAAACAGCATGGCGTGGAGTTTATATTTAATTTCTCAAATTATTCGACAGAAAAACGAAATACAAACAGTTGATTAACTTGAGATAAGATAGACAAACCTTATATATCTCGATCGACATAAAGTTAGGTACGTGTATATGTTTATATACTTGTATGCACAGGATCCCCTCCTAAAGTAATTAATCAAACATTATCAATTTTGGAACACAGCTGCTAGGCGTAAGGGGGCGTAATGTGGGCTATATTAATTTCAATTGAGTTTCATGCAAAGGAGCTAAAAACACGGAGAAAGCCCTTCGTGAGGATATGATGCCTCAGATTTTTGTGAGGTTTTAACAATTAGTATTAGACATAAATTAATATATATTCCCCAAATTACAATTTCTTTGGGGTATTTTACAGGGCTTTTAGGGTCTTATGGGCACAATTTCCCATTTGAAAATTCAGATATATCGAATTTAACCCATAGCCACCAATTAAACAAGTTTCCTTGAATTTGAATTTTCTTCTGAAGACCCTTCAAGCTTAACTGATAAATTTTAGATATTTTCTAGAATGAAAGACATGCAATTAATTTTTACAAAAATTAGAATAAGGATTCGAAACAAAAGGTTTAGTATCAGTATATCTTGATTTTAACTTTAGCAAGGGGACATAAAATTGGTCCATGAATTAATTTTAGAACTACAATTCTATTTGTACACGGTTTTTAACATGGAATGTGCGTGGGTGATAATATTTCCAATCCAGATAACTGTTGTGGACCCGTTTAGGGGTACCAACAATGAAATAAAAGAACAACAGGTTTAGAGATAATAATAACGAATTGTATTGAACAGAGAAATTATACACAAGTCAGTGTTGGCAGTGCTAGTGCCAAAATGTGCCTCCCAATGTTCTCCCGGCAAAACCGGTATTTATGGTAGCCGGTTGCTACCATTTAGTTATTATTAAAGGGTAGGTAGGTTCACCCACAACAATAACATTTCAAAGTGTTTCACCCTTGCGCACTCAGTATGAAAAAAACGGTGCACAAATGAAATAATTTTATAAACCCTTAACTGCTATAGGTAAGGACCCGTTCTATTAGGGGCACAAATGAAGTAATTTTATAAACCCCTAACTGATATAGGTAAGGACCCGTTCTATTAGGGGCACAAATGAAATAATTTTATAAACCCTTAACTGCTATAGGTAAGGACCCGTTCCATTAGGAGCTCGTTTTACTATAAGCTTGAATTAGGCAACGACGCTCTCTCCCCTGAAACTTTAAAAATAATACATTGTTCTGAATTTTTCTTCGATAATGTGAAACATTTGCCTTTAATCGATGCCAATTTATTAAAAAAAAGGAAAACATTTTTGTGATAAAGCAGTTTTAAAAATGACTAATATTTAAAATCTGTTTTGAGAATTATCGTTTTCTGTTTAGATTTAGCTGTGAAGACCTGAGTCATTTGGAAATTATTAGAAATGAAAGAGTTAGTGAAATCATATTGTTTGTGAGCTTCTCTTCATAACCGACCTGGAAAATCGAAATGGTAATTGAACATTCTTAAGAATATATGATGCAAACACCCAACCCGGCCGGAGATGATGGTTTGCTGAATAAAATAAATTAAGATTATGAGCACATCTTTTATTTCATTCATAGCAATCCAGATTCTTGATATGAAGAGAAAAACACAAGATGAAGGACCCGGTTCGCTGTGTTCATTCAAGGTACCAGATACAATCGCGAAGATGATCACTGGGAAAACAGATTTAATATTTCACGCTCAATATATATATATATATATAATATTTAATATTTCACGCTTAAATTAAAGTTCCCTGTTTTTGTTTCACTGTTATATACTTGAATCTCCTTTTTTATTTGTGAATTTTCCAACATTAGGTCGGCTTATGAAAGTGCTAAGTCTGCGATATCTTGGATTTAGTTAGTATCCCTGGGAATTTAAACTGCATTTTCTTTGTTTAAAATGACTCAAAGCTTCTTTAGACTATATATATATATATATATATATATATATATATATATATATATATATATATATATATATATGAGAAAGGAAGGATGAGAGTAATCCGACGTAATGGGAAATGGAAAAGGAAAAACCAAAAGATGTTTTTTTATGTATTCATCAACGTTTCGTCTTTATTTGTAAGACTGCCTCAGGATGATAATTTTAAGAAAAATGTCATGCAAGTAGATAGAAATATTGGGTTGACATGATGGGTTAATGAGAAGAAGCAGTAGCCACTCTCTGCTACCGACTTCTCTCAGCCCAGACCTTGGTCCTGCGCCCCCAGTAATGGCTACTACTTCTTCTTGTAAACCCATCATGTCAACCCAATATTTCGATGTACTTGCATGACATTTTTCTTAAAATTATCATCCTGAGGAAGTCTTACAAATAAAGACGAAACGTTGATGAATACATAAAAAAAAACATCTTTTGGTTTTTCCTTTTTCATTTCCCATATATATATATATATATATATATATATATATATATATATATATATATATATATATATATATATATATATATATATATATTAATATAAAATATAAAATGAAGTAATAAAATAAGGTGTCAATCAAATTTTATTAGAATTCAAAGTTCAAGCAAAGTATCCTTAAGTCCTTAGCTCATGAGTTTTCAAAGATAATTCTTCTCTTCAGAGGACCATTACCGCAGTTATACTACTACAGGTAATAAAATTACGCTTTGAAAATATATAAAATTATATACACAAATACATAAAAATACATAACATCAAACATATCAACCCAAAGTAGTATAACTGCGGTAATGGTCCTCTGAAGAGAAGAATTATCTTTGAAAACTCATGAGCTAAGGACTTAAGGATATTTTGCTTGAACTTTGAATTCTAATAATAAAATTTGATTGACACCTTATTTTATTACTTTATTTTATATTATAATATAAATGCTCTATCCAGTATATTGAGCTTCAGTGTTTATCCGGATGTTTCACTAATTATAAGATATTAGTTGACGCTTATATCTTTTGTTGGATTGCTTCATATATATATATATATATATATATATATATATATATATATATATATATATATATATATATATATATATATATATGATCTCCTATACAGTAAAGCAATTTTTAGAGATAATAAATGCTATGATTCATAAGTTAGCCATGTTGCCTGGTTTGATCCCTTGGGAGATAGAACCCTCTTTAGAATCACAATATATGTGTTTATATTTAGAGAATACAAGTCGCATTTCTCTCTCATTTCAAAGCGTTGACATTATAAATAATATTCCGCGTTTTGGTTCCAATCGCAGTTGTCGTTCTTGTTTAG
>OY744521.1:5696775-5726775 GCA_963556195.1 Sepiola atlantica
TAAGATCAACATAACTGCCTCGCTATAAGATCAACATAACTGCTTCGCTATAAGATCAACATAACTGCTTCGCTATAAGATCAACATAACTGCCTCGCTATAAGATCAACATAACTGCTTCGCTATAAGATCAACATAACTGCTTCGCTATAAGATCAACATAACTGCCTCGCTATAAGATCAACATAACTGCCTCGCTATAAGATCAACATAACTGCCTCGCTATAAGATCAACATAACTGCTTCGCTATAAGATCAACATAACTGCTTCGCTATAAGATCAACATAACTGCCTCGCTATAAGATCAACATAACTGCTTCGCTATAAGATCAACATAACTGCTTCGCTATAAGATCAACATGACTGACTCGCTATAAGATCAACATAACTGCCTCGCTATAAGATCAACATAACTGCTTCGCTATAAGATCAACATAACTGCTTCGCTATAAGATCAACATAACTGCCTCGCTATAAGATCAACATAACTGCTTCGCTATAAGATCAACATAACTGCCTCGCTATAAGATCAACATAACTGCTTCGCTATAAGATCAACATAACTGCTTCGCTATAAGATCAACATAACTGCCTCGCTATAAGATCAACATAACTGCTTCGCTATAAGATCAACATAACTGCTTCGCTATAAGATCAACATAACTGCTTCGCTATAAGATCAACATAACTGCCTCGCTATAAGATCAACATAACTGCTTCGCTATAAGATCAACATAACTGCTTCGCTATAAGATCAACATAACTGCCTCGCTATAAGATCAACATAACTGCTTCGCTATAAGATCAACATGACTGACTCGCTATAAGATCAACATAACTGCCTCGCTATAAGATCAACATAACTGCTTCGCTATAAGATCAACATAACTGCTTCGCTATAAGATCAACATAACTGCTTCGCTATAAGATCAACATGACTGACTCGCTATAAGATCAACATAACTGCCTCGCTATAAGATCAACATAACTGCTTCGCTATAAGATCAACATAACTGCTTCGCTATAAGATCAACATAACTGCCTCGCTATAAGATCAACATAACTGCTTCGCTATAAGATCAACATAACTGCTTCGCTATAAGATCAACATGACTGACTCGCTATAAGATCAACATAACTGCTTCGCTATAAGATCAACATAACTGCTTCGCTATAAGATCAACATAACTGCTTCGCTATAAGATCAACATAACTGCTTCGCTATAAGATCAACATAACTGCCTCGCTATAAGATCAACATAACTGCTTCGCTATAAGATCAACATAACTGCTTCGCTATAAGATCAACATAACTGCCTCGCTATAAGATCAACATAACTGCTTCGCTATAAGATCAACATGACTGACTCGCTATAAGATCAACATAACTGCCTCGCTATAAGATCAACATAACTGCTTCGCTATAAGATCAACATAACTGCTTCGCTATAAGATCAACATGACTGACTCGCTATAAGATCAACATAACTGCCTCGCTATAAGATCAACATAACTGCTTCGCTATAAGATCAACATAACTGCCTCGCTATAAGATCAACATAACTGCTTCGCTATAAGATCAACATAACTGCTTCGCTATAAGATCAACATAACTGCTTCGCTATAAGATCAACATAACTGCTTCGCTATAAGATCAACATGACTGACTCGCTATAAGATCAACATAACTGCCTCGCTATAAGATCAACATAACTGCTTCGCTATAAGATCAACATAACTGCTTCGCTATAAGATCAACATAACTGCTTCGCTATAAGATCAACATAACTGCCTCGCTATAAGATCAACATAACTGCTTCGCTATAAGATCAACATAACTGCTTCGCTATAAGATCAACATAACTGCTTCGCTATAAGATCAACATGACTGCTTCGCTATAAGATCAACATAACTGCTTCGCTATAAGATCAACATAACTGCTTCGCTATAAGATCAACATAACTGCTTCGCTATAAGATCAACATAACTGCTTCGCTATAAGATCAACATAACTGCTTCGCTATAAGATCAACATAACTGCTTCGCTATAAGATCAACATAACTGCTTCGCTATAAGATCAACATAACTGCTTCGCTATAAGATCAACATAACTGCCTCGCTATAAGATCAACATAACTGCTTCGCTATAAGATCAACATGACTGCTTCGCTATAAGATCAACATAACTGCTTCGCTATAAGATCAACATAACTGCTTCGCTATAAGATCAACATAACTGCTTCGCTATAAGATCAACATAACTGCTTCGCTATAAGATCAACATAACTGCTTCGCTATAAGATCAACATAACTGCTTCACTATAAGATCAACATAACTGTCTCGCTATAAGATCAACATAACTGCTTCGCTATAAGATCAACATAACTGCTTCGCTATAAGATCAACATAACTGTCTCGCTATAAGATCAACATAACTGCTTCGCTATAAGATCAACATAACTGCTTCGCTATAAGATCAACATAACTGCTTCGCTATAAGATCAACATAACTGCTTCGCTATAAGATCAACATAACTGCTTCGCTATAAGATCAACATAACTGCTTCGCTATAAGATCAACATAACTGCTTCGCTATAAGATCAACATAACTGCTTCGCGCTAAGATCAACATAACTGCTTCGCTCTAAGATCAACATAACTGCTTCGCGCTAAGATCAACATAACTGCTTCGCTATAAGATCAACATAACTGCTTCGCTATAAGATCAACATAACTGCTTCGCTATAAGATCAACATAACTGCTTCGCTATAAGATCAACATAACTGCTTCGCTATAAGATCAACATAACTGCTTCGCTATAAGATCAACATAACTGCTTCGCTCTAAGATCAACATAACTGCTTCGCGCTAAGATCAACATAACTGCTTCGCTATAAGATCAACATAACTGCTTCGCTATAAGATCAACATAACTGCTTCGCTATAAGATCAACATAACTGCTTCGCTATAAGATCAACATAACTGCTTCGCTATAAGATCAACATAACTGCTTCGCTATAAGATCAACATAACTGCTTCGCGCTAAGATCAACATAACTGCTTCGCTATAAGATCAACATAACTGCTTCGCTATAAGATCAACATAACTGCTTCGCTATAAGATCAACATAACTGTCTCGCTATAAGATCAACATAACTGCTTCGCTATAAGATCAACATAACTGCTTCGCTATAAGATCAACATAACTGCTTCGCTATAAGATCAACATAACTGCTTCGCTATAAGATCAACATAACTGCTTCGCTATAAGATCAACATAACTGCTTCGCTATAAGATCAACATAACTGCTTCGCGCTAAGATCAACATAACTGCTTCGCTCTAAGATCAACATAACTGCTTCGCTATAAGATCAACATAACTGTCTCGCTATAAGATCAACATAACTGTCTCGCTATAAGATCAACATAACTGCTTCGCTATAAGATCAACATAACTGCTTCGCTATAAGATCAACATAACTGCTTCGCTATAAGATCAACATAACTGCTTCGCTATAAGATCAACATAACTGCTTCGCTATAAGATCAACATAACTGCTTCGCTATAAGATCAACATAACTGCTTCGCTATAAGATCAACATAACTGCTTCGCTATAAGATCAACATGACTGTCTCGCTATAAGATCAACATAACTGCTTCGCTATAAGATCAACATAACTGCTTCGCTATAAGATCAACATAACTGCTTCGCTATAAGATCAACATAACTGCTTCGCTATAAGATCAACATAACTGCTTCGCTATAAGATCAACATAACTGCTTCGCTATAAGATCAACATAACTGCTTCGCGCTAAGATCAACATAACTGCTTCGCTCTAAGATCAACATAACTGCTTCGCTATAAGATCAACATAACTGTCTCGCTATAAGATCAACATAACTGTCTCGCTATAAGATCAACATAACTGCTTCGCTATAAGATCAACATAACTGCTTCGCTATAAGATCAACATAACTGCTTCGCTATAAGATCAACATAACTGCTTCGCTATAAGATCAACATAACTGCTTCGCTATAAGATCAACATAACTGCTTCGCTATAAGATCAACATAACTGCTTCGCTATAAGATCAACATAACTGCTTCGCTATAAGATCAACATAACTGCTTCGCTATAAGATCAACATAACTGCTTCGCTATAAGATCAACATAACTGCTTCGCTATAAGATCAACATAACTGCTTCGCTATAAGATCAACATAACTGCTTCGCGCTAAGATCAACATAACTGCTTCGCTCTAAGATCAACATAACTGCTTCGCTATAAGATCAACATAACTGTCTCGCTATAAGATCAACATAACTGTCTCGCTATAAGATCAACATAACTGCTTCGCTATAAGATCAACATAACTGCTTCGCTATAAGATCAACATAACTGCTTCGCTATAAGATCAACATAACTGCTTCGCTATAAGATCAACATAACTGCTTCGCTATAAGATCAACATAACTGCTTCGCTATAAGATCAACATAACTGCTTCGCTATAAGATCAACATAACTGCTTCGCTATAAGATCAACATAACTGCTTCGCTATAAGATCAACATAACTGCTTCGCTATAAGATCAACATAACTGCTTCGCTATAAGATCAACATAACTGCTTCGCGCTAAGATCAACATAACTGCTTCGCTCTAAGATCAACATAACTGCTTCGCTATAAGATCAACATAACTGTCTCGCTATAAGATCAACATAACTGTCTCGCTATAAGATCAACATAACTGCTTCGCTATAAGATCAACATAACTGCTTCGCTATAAGATCAACATAACTGCTTCGCTATAAGATCAACATAACTGCTTCGCTATAAGATCAACATAACTGCTTCGCTATAAGATCAACATAACTGCTTCGCTATAAGATCAACATAACTGCTTCGCTATAAGATCAACATAACTGCTTCGCTATAAGATCAACATAACTGCCTCGCTATAAGATCAACATAACTGCTTCGCTATAAGATCAACATAACTGCTTCGCTATAAGATCAACATAACTGCTTCGCTATAAGATCAACATAACTGCTTCGCTATAAGATCAACATAACTGCTTCGCTATAAGATCAACATAACTGCTTCGCTATAAGATCAACATAACTGCTTCGCTATAAGATCAACATAACTGCTTCGCTATAAGATCAACATAACTGCTTCGCTATAAGATCAACATAACTGCTTCGCTATAAGATCAACATAACTGCTTCGCTATAAGATCAACATAACTGCCTCGCTATAAGATCAACATAACTGCTTCGCTATAAGATCAACATAACTGCTTCGCTATAAGATCAACATAACTGCTCTGCTATAAGATCAACATAACTGCTTCGCTATAAGATCAACATAACTGCTTCGCTATAAGATCAACATAACTGCTTCGCTATAAGATCAACATAACTGCTTCGCTATAAGATCAACATAACTGCTTCGCTATAAGATCAACATAACTGCCTCGCTATAAGATCAACATAACTGCTTCGCTATAAGATCAACATAACTGCTTCGCTATAAGATCAACATAACTGCTTCGCTATAAGATCAACATAACTGCTTCGCTATAAGATCAACATAACTGCTTCGCTATAAGATCAACATAACTGCTTCGCTATAAGATCAACATAACTGCTTCGCTATAAGATCAACATAACTGCTTCGCTATAAGATCAACATAACTGCTTCGCTATAAGATCAACATAACTGCTTCGCTATAAGATCAACATAACTGCTTCGCTATAAGATCAACATAACTGCTTCGCTATAAGATCAACATAACTGCTTCGCTATAAGATCAACATAACTGCTTCGCTATAAGATCAACATAACTGCTTCGCTATAAGATCAACATAACTGCTTCGCTATAAGATCAACATAACTGCTTCGCTATAAGATCAACATAACTGCTTCGCTATAAGATCAACATAACTGCTTCGCTATAAGATCAACATAACTGCTTCGCTATAAGATCAACATAACTGCTTCGCTATAAGATCAACATAACTGCTTCGCTATAAGATCAACATAACTGCTTCGCTATAAGATCAACATAACTGCTTCGCTATAAGATCAACATAACTGCTTCGCTATAAGATCAACATAACTGCTTCGCTATAAGATCAACATAACTGCTTCGCTATAAGATCAACATAACTGCTTCGCTATAAGATCAACATAACTGCTTCGCTATAAGATCAACATAACTGCATTGACGAGACTTCGTTCTAAGAGAGGAAAGAGGTTTACTGACAACGACGGGGATATCCGTTCTTTAATATAAAAGAAAAAACAAAACCTATTCATTGTAAACGATCCATTGTAAACGATTCATTGATCACAATGTGCTATTTTAGTATACAGTCAGAGTAACCATCATAGATCCAACAGTATTTGAACTCTTCATAGCCAATTTCACAGGCTGCGACAGCGGCTGTAATGAAAGATCAAGCCTCCATATAGATTTCATAAGGAATACAATTTTTTGAATCAAACATTTTTGCGATTTTCAAAAAGTTTAAAATTTGACGTAATTGAAGTTTGAACAAGATTGATTATTTTGTACGTTGCTAATTCTGAAAACGAGGAGGCCTCCAGGGTTCTGAAAATGGGGTGATTTGCCGTAAAACAAACAAACAAATGACTACTTAATCGATAGTTATCCCCCTCCCCCATAACCACTCATTATTCAAGACCTTCAAAGTGTCCATCAAGACGATGAATCACTATGAGATCCAATTTCGAGGTTAAGGACTTTCGAGCGAACCTGAAACAAAAAGATCACGTGTTTCTATCATCTTCCGTTTAACGATCACTAAAATAAAGCGGTCGGTATATGTTGATACATATGAGCGACCACTTAGCAAGACGTAAAAGCCACTTGAGGATAAGTATTGATGAGATTGTTTCTTGGGTGCTATAAAACACAACAATGCTACGATAGGATCGAAATTTTTTAAAATGAGTGAAATGGGCTGGATTTGATTATATAAGAAGACGGCTCAACAAGTATTTGTTAATATTGGACTTGAAGACGACTATGTTGCAGTCAACAGGAAAGCATTCCAGTAGTCTTATGTTCCACAGATATGAAGTGCTTGGATAGAAGCCCACTCTAGATAATTTCCGTTTTGTTCTAAGTATACTTAGCAATAGTATTATTTATCTTCGTTAAGAAGATAAATTAAAATTATGAAAGCGACGAAACGGATAGTTAGCGTCCGTGTGCTCTAATTATTCTTATGAAAATGCGTGCAAAAGTGATTGCTGGTATCTACCTCCCTCCCACCACAGGAAGATATTTCTTACTGCGTAGCTCTACTTACGTATCGAGCACTGTTGAAGTAAATACTGAAAATTGACACATAAAAAATGATATCTCCTTATAAACATTTTATCTGGATACATGAAATAGTAATATATATATATATATATATATATATATATATATATATATATATATATATATATATATATATATATATATATAGTCTAAAGAAGCTTTGAGTCATTAAAAAAAAAATGAAAATATGTAAAATGCAGTTTAAATTCCCAGACAAACCAACTAAATCCAAGATATTGCAGACTTAAGATTCGTTGGAAAATTAATAAATGAAAAAATATAAGTAAAAAAAAAGGGGGGGGTTAATTATCTAAGATTGAAACAAAAACAGGAGACCTTCAGCGTCTAATATTAACACGGGGATCATCAGCTGTTTACCATGTAACTGTTTCGGAGATTTAAAAACAGGACAGTTATAATATTCATGGCTCTCCAATGGTACTGATTATACGACCATTTCCCCAATAATCAAGTGTCGAAATAATTCAGCTTAAAATATCACTAATATATACATAAATAAATAATGATAATGATAAAATAATAATAATAATAATAATAATAATATATTACCCTTAAGACTACCGTATGATATAGTAATTTGCATATCAAATAACATTAATTATAACAATAATAAAAAAATAAAAATAATAATAATACTATCTAAACACTATATCAAAGAACCATTCTGCAATATGGTAGCTAGCAATAAAATTATATAGGAATTAAAGTTGCATTAAAAAATAAATAAAAAATAAAGCTTAAGTACCTTAGGTACCAGAAAAGTAATTAGATAAGAGGAAGGAAACCTAGCCATACAGATCTAAATACCCAATGTATAGTCTAAAGAAGCTTTGAGTCATATGATGAACTGTGAAACAACGAAACAGTCTGTATGTGGATGACTATATATATATATATATATATACTAGACCTACCCGTGATGCTTTAGGTCACAATCACTATCACTATTTTCTTATACTTTGATTTCAGCTGAAATTCATAAACTCTTACATATCTCCTTAAAATGACTGATGAGCGAATTGACGTATTAAAACCCAGTTTTTTTTTACCAGGTTCCTGATTATTCGTGAAACCATTGGTACCAGGAGTTCTAAACTTATGTAAAATTCATTCTTTTTGTTTCATTTTACTTCAATCGAAGTTCTCAGAAATCAAGGTGCCACTTTCTGGGGATAACACTTGATCTCTATATGAGATATATAGACATTCGAATATTCTATTAAAGTTCTTCTTTTATTTCTCAAACGTTGAGTTAGTAAAGAAGTGAAGAACATTAATTTTCTTCTCCCCAATTGATCAGTTAACTATGTCATAGTATATCTTTCTTGTAGTCTCTTGGTCTTACCGGATTCCAGGATAAGAATTCATCTAGTCTGGTGGAGTATCCAGCTAAGTGTTGTGACTTGGGGTAATATCATTACGAGAAGGTTCACTATTTCTCGTATAAGCCAGTGTATAGCCATACCGAAAAGATCTTATTTGGGCTTCGAATACTATGTTATTCTAAATAGTTGGTCATGGTTTACTTGTATGGGTGACGTATCCTCGTGTCAGGTTGTCCTGACAAACCCTTGTACAGAGAGGCCGAAGACACTCAAGAGTGGTGTCTAGTGGGTAATAAACCCCCTAACTTGTCAATTTTATGACAACTGTTTAATATTATTTAAAGCCAAAACTAAATAACGTTTATCAACAGTTAATTGTATACGTTTAATTAACCATTGTATTTAAGTATATGTTTGTAAGTGTGTCTGTACGTATTTCTATGTACGTGTATACATATGTATTTACTTTTGTGCGATTTGCAAAAGCGTGTATGTGTGTGAGTGTGGGTGTGTGTGAGAGTGGGTGTACGTTTGTCAGAATTCAGAATAGATATAAAATGGTGTGTCTTTCCGCCGAACAAACTTACGTGCGTATTCAGTGAAAACAAACAAATATAATTGTTGATTTAAGTGGGCGGTTATTGGCCTATTCATCGTTGGAAGACTCTCAAAGACTGCAATAAAATCAAGTTATTGCGAAAGACAACACAAATGGCAAAGGGAGGCGCATCGAAAAGACATGAGTGAATCTCCATTTTTTATTTTTGTCACCATATTTTCATTCATCTATTTTCATGCGATATCTAATTTGCGTTAGGTGGATGATGAGGAAGATATGTATAATATTTCTATGATGTTTGGAAACAAGACTAATTTACATTTGCTGACCGCGTGTATGTGTATTGGGGTTGGATGGAATGGCAACATACGGAAGAATTTTGACAGAAAGATAGATAGATAAATAGATAGATAGATAGATAGATAGATAGATAGATAGAAAAAAGATAGTAATTATAGATAATTTTAGAATACACACACACACATATATATATATATATATATATATATATATATATATATATATATATATATAGAGAGAGAGAGAGAGAGAGAGAGAGAGAGAGAGAGAGAGATGAAATGCCTGCTCTTTGCAGAAAATCATTGAGTGGGGCAACAATGATATTCTGCAAAGAGCAGGCATTCCATCCATCCACTCCCCACTGCGTGAGTGGCATCTTCACTGGCTGGCCCATGTGCGCAGGATGGATGATGGGCGCATCCCTAAAGACCTTCTCTACGGCGAGCTTGCCTCAGGCTCAATAAAAAGGGGTCGTCCCCATCTCCGCTTCAAGGATGTCTGCAAGTAAGATATGAAGGCTTGTTCAATTGGCATTAATACATCGGAAGCCTTTGCAACTGACAGACCTACCTGGAGTAAACAGATACGCCAGGGAATGATCATCAGTTATGAAAACACTGCGAAGAGAGCTAGAAAAAGAAGGAGCCTACAGGCAGACCAACAAGCCGAGGTGACACACTACACAACAGCCTTCGTATTGTCAACTCTGTTGTAGACCATGCAAATCAAGAATTGGTCTCTACAGTCACACAAAAAGATGCACACAAACAACATAGTAGTCGCGACTGACGGATGCCAATACAATGCACACACATATATATATATATATATATATATATATATATATATATATATATATATATATATATATATATATATATTAAAATCAGGGAAATCTTACTTAATTGGAGTCCAACGTTAATAGATCAAAGTCATGTAAAATTTGATAGATTTACCTTTTAAAATAGGAGGTTGGGATTATATTATATTATATTATATTAAATTATATTATATTATATTATATTATATTATAAAACTTTTAAAAATACTCTAAAAAAAACAAAAATTTGGGGAATATTTATTAATTGACGTTAAATAACTCTCGTAAAAATGTTCAAAAAACGGGATGGAATCTGCATTTTAACGAAAGGAATAACACCCTGACCCCACTTAGTGCTACCTTTTGAATAAAACTAAATTAAACTATATACATGAGGCATTTAGACACCTTACGATTCGCCTCAAAATGATCCGTTAATTAGTTTATGCGTAAATTATGCATATAGAAATATATAAACCCATAAGCATACCGAACCTCCTATATATATATATATATATATATACATATATATATATATATATATATATATATATATATATATATATATATATATATATATATATATATATATATATATATATATATATATATATATATAATCGACCTTATCCACGGAATCGCGTGCTACACACACTGGCATATCAACATTAATCGTCGATAACATCAAGACGAATTTCAACTTGACTGCGATAAATATGTCTCAATCAAGAAGGATTAAACGAAAAAAGAACAAAATATGTTTATACTTTTAACAAGGTTGTATATCACCGAAAGCGTTCAAGTTTTTTAAGAGAAATAAATAATTTATTTTAAAAAACATAAAGAAAAACGTTGTCCAGGTTTTATCAAAATATTTTTTTCAAAATATTCTCATTTATTATTGCCATTTTATCAACGCTTCCTAGTGTGGACTTTTCATTCTATACATATATATATATATATATATATATATATATATATATATATATATATATATATATATATATATATATATATATATAAAGTGGTGTACTAAAAGCGAACTTTTAGGAAAGGTAAAACCTATTGTGAAGAGTATACAGCTCAATATCCATTCTTCGTCATATATATATATATATATATATATATATATATATATATATATATATATATATATATATATATTATTATTATTATTGTTATTTTATTATAATCATTATTATTACTATTATTATTATTATTATTATTATTATTATTATTTCTTGTATCCACATAAATTGTTTAAAGGAGATAGAATCTTTTATGTATCAATTTTCAGAATATTTACTTGAAGAGTGCTAGGTAGTAAGTTATGAAAAAATTAGTTATGGCAATTAAGCTACACAGAGGCTTCCACGTTTCATCCCTTGTAGGGAATCCTGAGGCTAAAGATGAAGCAAAAAAATAAGAGCTATAAATATGCACACACACATATATATATATATACGTATATATACGTGTATACGTGTATATATATATATATATATATATATATATATATATATATATATATATATATATATAGTAAGCAGTGAAAATATATATTGCCATATATATTTTCACTGCTTACTACCTAGCTCTACTTACGTATCGAGCACTGTTGAAGTAAATACTGAAAACTGATACATAAAAAATTATATTTCTCCTTATAATATTTTATGTGGATACATGAAGTACTAATATATATATATATATATATATATATATATATATATATATATATATATATATATATATATATATATATATATGAAAATTGTAACTAAAAGGTAAACTTTTAGAGAAGTGGACCTATTGTGAAAAAAGGAAAGCTCAATATACTGGATAGAGCAAAAATATGGTAAGTCAATGAAAATTGATTAGATCTGCAAATGGAAGCGAATCAATATCTTCAATTGTTCAAAACAAGGAGCAGTTAAGTTAATAAAAAACATTTTAGTTTTCTTAATATGGCCAACCTTATTTTATCCCCCCTCCAAGGACAACAGACTTGGGTAGAATCATCGTCGTTGGATTTTTATACAGATTCTTCTGGATTTACCAATATTTCTGAATCCCACGCTTTTTGGATTTCGTTATTGGTGACTTTCATGCCCGTTTTAACTTTAACATTTTTTTAAAACTCTTTCAACTTTAGAACTTTGACAGTCCTCATCTGTCAACTTATCAATCATTAATCTCCTCTGATGATAAGATTTTTGTCTTTGAAAAGCCTGGTTTAAGGAATGAAAGGGAAGAAAAATAAAGATAGGGTATTTAGACATATTTTTTAAACCATAGTTTCGTAATAGTTTTTTTTTTTTTGAAAAAACCATAACAAAGTTGGTGTAAAATTTTATCTAGTTTTTATAGAGAATAATTTTTAAAATAGAAACTAGAATTTTAAGAGATGTATTATGGATAAATATTTTATGTCTACTATTTTGGTAGTGTTTTCTGAGGAAGGGAGTCTCTGCGAAATCGTCATTGATTCGCCACGTTGCGAGTCCATCTTGATACGGAATGAATTGGACCTGGAAATAGGGACAACACGACCGCATGCATTGAGAAGGACAGCTGTATCGTTTTTTCCTTCGGATGGAATAGATCTGGAATGCCAATAAGATCATTGGCTCGAAATAGTAATTTAGTTTTGACTGTTGTTTGGTCTTTATATTTCTTTGTGGGGGGGTGATATTTGTCATCACTGGAGTGCATTTAAGGCAAATTATATATTTTTGTTTTTATTATTATTTTTTATATATATTTTTATATATATCTTTATATATATTTTTTAATATATATTTTTGTATATATATATATTTTTTAATATATATTTTTTAATATATATTTTTGTATATATATATATTTTTAATATATATTTTTGTATATATATATTTTTTTATATATATTTTTGTATATATATATGTTTAATATATATTTTTGTATATATATATTTTTTATTATATATTTTTGTATATATATATTTGTTTATATATATTTATGTATATATATATTTTTAATATATATTTGTGTATATATATATTTTTTAATATATATTTTTGTATATATATATTTCTTAATATATATTTTTTTACATATATTTTTTTAACATATATTTTGTATGTATATATTTTTTAATATATATTTTTGTATATATATATTTTTAATATATATTTTTGTATATATATATTTCTTTATATATATTTTTTTATATATATATTTTTTAATATATATTTTTGTATATATATTTTTTTAATATATATTTTTGTATATGTATATTTTTGAATATATATTTTTGTGTATATATATTTTTTTATATTTTTGTATATATATATATTTTTAATATATATTTTTGTATATATCTGTTTTTATATATATTTTTGTATATATATATATATTAATATATATTCTTGTATATATATATTTTTTATATATATTTTTGTATATAAATATTTTTTAATATATATTTTTGTATATATATATTTTTTAATATATATTTTTGTATATATATTTCTTTATATATATTTTGTATATATATATTTTTAATATATATTTTTGTATATATATATATTTTAATATATATTTTTGTATATATATATATTTTTTTATTTTTGTATATATATATTTTTTAATATATATTTTTGTATATATATATATTTTTTAATATATATTTTTTAATATATATTTTTGTATATATATATATTTTTAATATATATTTTTGTATATATATATTTTTTTATATATATTTTTGTATATATATATTTTTAATATATATTTTTGTATATATATATTTTTTATTATATATTTTTGTATATATATATTTGTTTATATATATTTATGTATATATATATTTTTAATATATATTTTTGTATATATATATTTTGTGATATATATTTTTGTATATGTATATTTTTTAATATATATTTTTGTATATATATATTTTTACTATATATTTTTGTATATATATATTTTTTAATATATATTTTTGTATATATAAATATATTTTAATATATATTTTAATATATATATATTTTTTAATATATGTTTTTGTATATATATGTTTTTAATATATATTTTTTTATATATATATTTTTTAATATATATTTTTGTATGTATATGTTTTTTATTATTTATTTTTGTATATGTTTTTAATATATATTTTTGTATATATATTTTTTATATATATTTTTGTATATATACATTTTTTAATATATATTTTTATATATATATGTTTTTAATATATATTTTTGTATATGTATATTTTTATATATTTTTATATATATATATATTTTTTAATATATATTTTTGTATATATATGTTTTTATATATATTTTTGTATATATATATTTTTTAATATATATTTTTGTATATATATGTTTATATATATATATTTTTTAATATATATTTTTTTATATATATATTTTTTTATATATATTTTTGTATATATATATTTTTAATATATATTTTTTAATATATATATTTTTTAATATATATTTCTGTATATATATATTTCTTTATATATATTTTTGTATATATATTTTTTTTAATATATATTTTTGTATATATATATTTTTAATATATATTTTTGTATATGTATATTTTTGAATATATATTTTTGTATGCATATATATTTTTTTATATTTTTGTATATATATATTTTTTAATATATATTTCAATATATATCTGTTTTTATACATATTTTTGTATATATATATATTTTAATATATATTTTTGTATATATATATTTTTTATATATATTTTTGTATATAAATATTTTTTAATATATATTTTTGTATATATATATTATTTAATATATATTTTTGTATATATATATTTCTTTATATATATTTTGTATATATATATTTTTAATATATATTTTTGTATATATATATTTTTTAATATATATTTTTGTATATATATTTTTTTAAATATTTTTGTATATATATATTTTTTAATATATATTTTTGTATATATATATTTTTTAATATATATTTTTTAATATATATTTTTGTATATATATTTTTTTAATATATATTTTTGTATATATATATTTTTTTATATATATTTTTGTATATATATATTTTTAATATATATTGTTGTATATATATATTTCTTAATATATATTTTTGTATATATATATTTGTTAATATATATTTTTGTATATATATATTTTTTAATATATATTTTTGTATATATATATTTTTTTATATTTTTGTATATATATATATTTTTAATATATATTTTTGTATATATCTGTTTTTATATATATTTTTGTATATATATATATATTAATATATATTCTTGTATATATATATTTTTTATATATATTTTTGTATATAAATATTTTTTAATATATATTTTTGTATATATATATTTTTTAATATATATTTTTGTATATATATTTCTTTATATATATTTTGTATATATATATTTTTAATATATATTTTTGTATATATATATATTTTAATATATATTTTTGTATATATATATATTTTTTTGATTTTTGTATATATATATTTTTTAATATATATTTTTGTATATATATATATTTTTTAATATATATTTTTTAATATATATTTTTGTATATATATATATTTTTAATATATATTTTTGTATATATATATTTTTTTATATATATTTTTGTATATATATATTTTTAATATATATTTTTGTATATATATATTTTTTATTATATATTTTTGTATATATATATTTGTTTATATATATTTATGTATATATATATTTTTAATATATATTTTTGTATATATATATTTTGTGATATATATTTTTGTATATGTATATTTTTTAATATATATTTTTGTATATATATATTTTTACTATATATTTTTGTATATATATATTTTTTAATATATATTTTTGTATATATAAATATATTTTAATATATATTTTAATATATATATATTTTTTAATATATGTTTTTGTATATATATGTTTTTAATATATATTTTTTTATATATATATTTTTTAATATATATTTTTGTATGTATATGTTTTTTATTATTTATTTTTGTATATGTTTTTAATATATATTTTTGTATATATATTTTTTATATATATTTTTGTATATATACATTTTTTAATATATATTTTTATATATATATGTTTTTAATATATATTTTTGTATATGTATATTTCTATATATTTTTATATATATATATTTTTTAATATATATTTTTGTATATATATGTTTTTATATATATTTTTGTATATATATATTTTTAATATATATTTTTGTATATATATGTTTATATATATATATTTTTTAATATATATTTTTGTATATATATATTTTTTTATATATATTTTTGTATATATATATTTTTAATATATATTTTTTAATATATATATTTTTTAATATATATTTCTGTATATATATATTTCTTTATATATATTTTTGTATATATATTTTTTTTAATATATATTTTTGTATATATATATTTTTAATATATATTTTTGTATATGTATATTTTTGAATATATATTTTTGTATGCATATATATTTTTTTATATTTTTGTATATATATATTTTTTAATATATATTTCAATATATATCTGTTTTTATACATATTTTTGTATATATATATATTTTAATATATATTTTTGTATATATATATTTTTTATATATATTTTTGTATATAAATATTTTTTAATATATATTTTTGTATATATATATTATTTAATATATATTTTTGTATATATATATTTCTTTATATATATTTTGTATATATATATTTTTAATATATATTTTTGTATATATATATTTTTTAATATATATTTTTGTATATATATTTTTTTAAATATTTTTGTATATATATATTTTTTAATATATATTTTTGTATATATATATTTTTTAATATATATTTTTTAATATATATTTTTGTATATATATTTTTTTAATATATATTTTTGTATATATATATTTTTTTATATATATTTTTGTATATATATATTTTTAATATATATTGTTGTATATATATATTTCTTAATATATATTTTTGTATATATATATTTGTTAATATATATTTTTGTATATATATATTTTTTAATATATATTTTTGTATATATATATTTTTTTATATTTTTGTATATATATATATTTTTAATATATATTTTTGTATATATCTGTTTTTATATATATTTTTGTATATATATATATATTAATATATATTCTTGTATATATATATTTTTTATATATATTTTTGTATATAAATATTTTTTAATATATATTTTTGTATATATATATTTTTTAATATATATTTTTGTATATATATTTCTTTATATATATTTTGTATATATATATTTTTAATATATATTTTTGTATATATATATATTTTAATATATATTTTTGTATATATATATATTTTTTTGATTTTTGTATATATATATTTTTTAATATATATTTTTGTATATATATATATTTTTTAATATATATTTTTTAATATATATTTTTGTATATATATATATTTTTAATATATATTTTTGTATATATATATTTTTTTATATATATTTTTGTATATATATATTTTTAATATTTATTTTTGTATATATATATTTTTTATTATATATTTTTGTATATATATATTTGTTTATATATATTTATGTATATATATATTTTTAATATATATTTTTGTATATATATATTTTTTGATATATATTTTTGTATATGTATATTTTTTAATATATATTTTTGTATATATATATTTTTACTATATATTTTTGTATATATATATTTTTTAATATATATTTTTGTATATATATATATATTTTAATATATATTTTAATATATATATATTTTTTAATATATGTTTTTGTATATATATTTTTTTAACATATATTTTTTTATATATATATTTTTTAATATATATTTTTGTATGTATATGTTTTTTATTATTTATTTTTGTATATGTTTTTAATATATATTTTTGTATATATATTTTTTATATATATTTTTGTATATATACATTTTTTAATATATATTTTTATATATATATGTTTTTAATATATATTTTTGTATATGTATATTTTTATATATTTTTATATATATATATATTTTTTAATATATATTTTTGTATATATATGTTTTTATATATATTTTTGTATATATATATTTTTTAATATATATTTTTGTATATATATGTTTATATATATATATTTTTTAATATATATTTTTGTATATATTTTTTTTTTTTTTTTATATATATTTTTGTATATATATATTTTTAATATATATTTTTTAATATATATATTTTTTAATATATATTTCTGTATATATATATTTCTTTATATATATTTTTGTATATATATTATTTTTAATATATATTTTTGTATATATATTATTTTAAATATATATTTTTGTATATGTATATTTTTGAATATTTATTTTTGTATATATATATTTTTTATATTTTTGTATATATATATTTTTTAATATATATTTCAATATATATCTGTTTTTATACATATTTTCGTATATATATATATTTTAATATATATTCTTGTATATATATATATTTTGTTTATATTTTTGTATATAAATATTTTTTAATATATATTTTTGTGTATATATATTTTTTAATATATATTTTTGTATATATATTTTTTTTTATATATATTTTTGTATATATATATTTTTAATATATATTTTTGTATATATATATTTTTTAATATATATTTTTGTATATATATATTTCTTTATATATATTTTTGTATATATATATTTTTAACTATATATTTTTGTATATATATATTTTTAATATATATTTTTGTATATGTATATTTTTGAATATATATTTTTGTATGCATATATATTTTTTTATATTTTTGTATATATATATTTTTTAATATATATTTCAATATATATCTGTTTTTATACATATTTTTGTATATATATATATTTTAATATATATTTTTGTATATATATATTTTTTATATATATTTTTGTATATAAATATTTTTTAATATATATTTTTGTATATATATATTTTTTAATATATATTTTTGTATATATATATTTCTTTATATATATTTTGTATATATATATTTTTAATATATATTTTTGTATATATATATTTTTTAATATATATTTTTGTATATATATTTTTTTTAATATTTTTGTATATATATATTTTTAATATATATTTTTGAATATGTATATTTTTGAATATATATTTTTTAATATATATTTTTGTATATATATTTTTTTTAATATATATTTTTGTATATATATATTTTTTTATATATATTTTTGTATATATATATTTTTTAATATATATTGTTTTATATATATATTTCTTAATATATATTTTTGTATATATATATTTGTTAATATATATTTTTGTATATATATATATTTTTAATATATATTTTTGTATATATATATTTTTTAATATATATTTTTGTATATATATATTTTTTAATATATATTTTTGCATATATATTTTTTTACTATATATTTTTGTATATATATATTTTTTAATATATATTTTTGTATATATATATTTTTTAATATATATTTTAATACATATATTGTTTTTAATATATGTTTTTGTATATATATGTTTTTCATATATATTTTTGTATATATATATTTGATAATATATATTTTTGTATATATATGTTTTTTATTATTTCTTTTTGTATATATATGTTTTAATATATATTTTTGTATATATATGTTTTTATATATATATTTTTTATATATATATATTTTAATATATATTTTGTATATATATATTTTTAATATATATTTTTGTATATATATTTTTTTTTATATTTTTATATATATATATTATTACATATATATTTTTGTATATATATGTTTTTATATATATGTTTGTATATATATATTTTTTAATATATATTTTTTATATATATATTTTTAATATATATTTTTGTATATATATATTTTTTAATATATATTTTTGTATATATATATTTTTGAATATATATTTTTGTATATATATATTTTTTACTATGTATTTTTGTATATATATATTTTTTATATATATTTTTGTATATAAATATTTTTTAATATATATTTTTGTATATATGTATTTTTTAATATATATTTTTGTATATATATTTCTTTATATATATTTTGTATATATATATTTTTAATATATATTTTTGTATATATATATACTTTAATATATATTTTTGTATATATATATATTTTTTTATTTTTGTATATATATATTTTTTAATATATATTTTTGTATATATATATATTTTTAATATATATTTTTAATATATATTTTTGTATATATATATATTTTTAATATATATTTTTGTATATATATATTTTTTTATGTATATTTTTGTATATATATTTTTTTAATATATATTTTTGTATATATATATTTTTTATATATATATTTTTGTATATATATATATTTGTTTATATATATTTTTGTATATATATATTTTTAATATATATTTTTGTATATATATATTTTGTGATATATATTTTTGTATATGTATATTTTTTAATATATATTTTTGTATATATATATTTTTACTATATATTTTTGTATATATATATTTTTAATATATATTTTTGTATATATATATATATTTTAATATATATTTTAATATATATATATTTTTTAATATATGTTTTTGTATATATATGTTTTTAATATATATTTTTTTATATATATATTTTTTAATATATATTTTTGTATGTATATGTTTTTTATTATTTATTTTTGTATATGTTTTTAATATATATTTTTGTATATATATTTTTTATATATATTTTTGTATATATACATTTTTTAATATATATTTTTATATATATCTGTTTTTAATATATATTTTTGTATATGTATATTTTTATATATTTTTATATATATATATATTTTTAATATATATTTTTGTATATATATGTTTATATATATATATTTTTTAATATATATTTTTGTATATATATATTTTTTTATATATATTTTTGTATATATATATTTCTTTATATATATTTTTGTATATATATATTTTTTAATATATATTTTTGTATATATATCATTTTAAATATATATTTTTGTATATGTATATTTTTGAATATTTATTTTTGTATATATATATTTTTTTATATTGTTGTATATATATATTTTTTAATATATATTTCAATATATATCTGTTTTTATACATATTTTCGTATATATATATATTTTAATATATATTCTTGTATATATATATATTTTGTTTATATTTTTGTATATAAATAATTTTTAATATATATTTTTGTGTATATATATTTTTTAATATATATTTTTGTATATATATATTTTTTTATATATATTTTTGTATATATTTATTTTTAATATATATTTTTGTATATATATATTTTTTAATATATATTTTTGTATATATATATTTCTTTATATATATTTTTGTATATATATATTTTTTACTATATATTTTTGTATATATATATTTTTAATATATATTTTTGTATATGTATATTTTTGAATATATATTTTTGTATGCATATATATTTTTTATATTTTTGTATATATATATTTTTTAATATATATTTCAATATATATCTGTTTTTATACATATTTTCGTATATATATATATTTTAATATATATTCTTGTATATATATATATTTTTTTTATATTTTTGTATATAAATATTTTTTAATATATATTTTTGTGTATATATATTTTTTAATATATATTTTTGTATATATATTTTTTTTTAAATATATTTTTGTATATATATATTTTTAATATATATTTTTGTATATATATATTTTTTAATATATATTTTTGTATATATATATTTCTTTATATATATTTTTGTATATATATATTTTTAACTATATATTTTTGTATATATATATTTTTAATATATATTTTTGTATATGTATATTTTTGAATATATATTTTTGTATGCATATATATTTTTTTATATTTTTGTATATATATATTTTTTAATATATATTTCAATATATATCTGTTTTTATACATATTTTTGTATATATATATATTTTAATATATATTTTTGTATATATATATTTTTTATATATATTTTTGTATATAAATATTTTTTAATATATATTTTTGTATATATATATTTTTTAATATATATTTTTGTATATATATATTTCTTTATATATATTTTGTATATATATATTTTTAATATATATTTTTGTATATATATATTTTTAATATATATTTTTGTATATATATTTTTTTAATATTTTTGTATATATAAATTTTTTAATATATATTTTTGTATATATATATTTTTTAATATATATTTTTTAATATATATTTTTGTATATATATTTTTTTTAATATATATTTTTGTATATATATATTTTTTTATATATATTTTTGTATATATATATTTTTAATATATATTGTTGTATATATATATTTCTTAATATATATTTTTGTATATATATATTTGTTAATATATATTTTTGTATATATATATTTTTGAATATATATTTTTGTATATATATATTTTTTAATATATATTTCTGTATATATATATTTTTTAATATATATTTTTGCATATATATATTTTTACTATATATTTTTGTATATATATATTTTTTAATATATATTTTTGTATATATATATTTTTTAATATATATTTTAATATATATATTGTTTTTAATATATATTTTTGTATATATATGTTTTTTATTATTTCTTTTTGTATATATATGTTTTCATATATATTTTTGTATATATATGTTTTTATATATATATTTTTTATATATATATATTTTAATATATATTTTGTATATATAATTTTTAATATATATTTTTGTATATATATTTGTTTTTATATTTTTATATATATATATTATTTAATATATATTTTTGTATATATATGTTGTTATATATATGTTTGTATATATATATTTTTTAATATATATTTTGTATATATATTTTTTTAATATATATTTTTGTATATATATATTTTTTAATATATATTTTTGTATATATATATTTTTGAATATATATTTTTGTATATATATATTTTTTAATATGTATTTTTGTATATATATATTTTTTATATATATTTTTGTATATAAATATTTTTTAATATATATTTTTGTATATATATATTTTTTAATATATATTTTTATATATATATTTCTTTATATATATTTTGTATATATATATTTTTAATATATATTTTTGTATATATATATATTTTAATATATATTTTTGTATATATATATATTTTTTTGTTTTTGTATATATATATTTTTTAATATATATTTTTGTATATATATATATTTTTTAATATATATTTTTTAATATATATTTTTGTATATATATATATTTTTAATATATATTTTTGTATATATATATATTTTTATATATATTTTTGTATATATATATTTTTAATATATATTTTTGTATATATATATTTTTTATATATATATTTTTGTATATATATATATTTGTTTATATATATTTTTGTATATATATATTTTTAATATATATTTTTGTATATATATATTTTGTGATATATATTTTTGTATATGTATATTTTTTAATATATATTTTTGTATATATATATTTTTACTATATATTTTTGTATATATATATTTTTTAATATATATTTTTGTATATATATATATATTTTAATATATATTTTAATATATATATATTTTTTAATATATGTTTTTGTATATATATGTTTTTAATATATATTTTTTTATATATATATTTTTTAATATATATTTTTGTATGTATATGTTTTTTATTATTTATTTTTGTATATGTTTTTAATATATATTTTTGTATATATATTTTTTATATATATTTTTGTATATATACATTTTTTAATATATATTTTTATATATATATGTTTTTAATATATATTTTTGTATATGTATATTTTGATATATTTTTATATATATATATATTTTTTAATATATATTTTTGTATATATATGTTTTTATATATATTTTTGTATATATATATTATTTAATATATATTTTTGTATATATATGTTTATATATATATATTTTTTAATATATATTTTTGTATATATATATTTTTTTATATATATTTTTGTATATATATGTTTTTAATATATATTTTTTAATATATATATTTTTAATATATATTTTTGTATATATATATTTTTTTATATTTTTATATATATATATTATTTAATATATATTTTTGTATATATATGTTTTTATATATATGTTTGTATATATATATTTTTTAATATATATTTTGTATATATATATTTTTAATATATATTTTTGTATATATATTTTTTTTAATATATATTTTTGTATATATATATTTTTGAATATATATTTTTGTATATATATATTTTTTAATATGTATTTTTGTATATATATATTTTTTATATATATTTTTGTATATAAATATTTTTTAATATATATTTTTGTGTATATATATTTTTTAATATATATTTTTGTATATATATTTTTTTTTAATATATATTTTTGTATATATATATTTTTAATATATATTTTTGTATATATATTTTTTTTAATATATATTTTTGTATATATATATTTCTTTATATATATTTTTGTATATATATATTTTTTAATATATATTTTTGTATGTATATATTTTTACTATATACTTTTGTATATGTATATTTTTGAATATTTATTTTTGTATGCATATAGTTTTTTATATTTTTGTATATATATATTTTTTAATATATATTTCAATATATATCTGTTTTTATACATATTTTTGTATATATATATATTTTTATATATATTCTTGTATATATATATTTTTTATATATATTTTTGTATATAAATATTTTTTAATATATATTTTTGTATATATATATTTTTTAATATATATTTTTGTATATATATATTTCTTTATATATATTTCTTTATATATATATATTTTTAATATATATTTTTGTATATATATATTTTTTAATATATATTTTTGTATATATATATTTTTTAATATTTTTGTATATATATATTTTTTTATATATATTTTTGTTTATATATATTTTTTAATATATATTTTTTAATATATATTTGTGTATATATATTTTTTTTAGTATATATTTTTGTATATATATATTTTTTTATATATATTTTTGTATATATATATTTTTAATATATATTGTTGTATATATATATTTCTTAATATATATTTTTGTATATATATATTTGTTAATATATATTTTTGTATATATATTTTTTTTAATATATATTTTTGTATATATATATTTTTTAATATATATTTTTGTATATATATATTTTTTAATATATATTTTTGCATATATATATTTTTACTATATATTTTGTGTATATATATATTTTTTAATATGTATTTTTGTATATATATATATATTTTAATATATATTTTAATATATATATTGTTTTTAATATATGTTTTTGTATATATATGTTTTTAATATATATTTTTGTATATATATATTTGATAATATATATTTTTGTATATATATGTTTTTTATTATTTCTTTTTGTATATATATGTTATAATATATATTTTTGTATATATATGTTTTTATATATATATATTTTATATATATATATTTTAATATATATTTTGTATATATATATTTTTAATATATATTTTTGTATATATATATTTTTTTATATTTTTATATATATGTATTATTTAATATATATTTTTGTATATATATGTTTTTATATATATGTTTGTATATATATATTTTTTGATATATATTTTGTATATATATATTTTTAATATATATTTTTGTATATATATATTTTTTAATATATATTTTTGTATATATATATTTTTGAATATATATTTTTGTATATATATATTTTTTAATATGTATTTTTGTATATATATATTTTTTATATATATTTTTGTATATAAATATGTTTTAATATATATTTTTGTATATATATATTTTTTAATATATATTTTTGTATATATATTTCTTTATATATATTTTGTATATATATATTTTTAATATATATTTTTGTATATATATATATTTTAATATATATTTTTGTATATATATATATTTTTTTATTTTTGTATATATATATTTTTTAATATATATTTTTTTATATATATATATTTTTTTAATATATATTTTTTAATATATATTCTTGTATATATATATATTTTTAATATATATTTTTGTATATATATATTTTTTTATATATATTTTTGTATATATATATTTTTAATATATATTTTTGTATATATATATTTTTTATATATATATTTTTGTATATATATATATTTGTTTATATATATTTTTGTATATATATATTTTTAATATATATTTTTGTATATATATATTTTGTGATATATATTTTTGTATATGTATATTTTTTAATATATATTTTTGTATATATATATTTTACTATATATTTTTGTATATATATATTTTTTAATATATATTTTTGTATATATATATATATTTTAATATATATTTTAATATATATATATTTTTTAATATATGTTTTTGTATATATATGTTTTTAATATATATTTTTTATATATATATTTTTTAATATATATTTTTGTATGTATATGTTTTTTATTATTTGTTTTTGTATATGTTTTTAATATATATTTTTGTGTATATATTTTTTATATATATTTTTGAATATATACATTTTTTAATATATATTTTTATATATATATGTTTTTAATATATATTTTTCTTTATGTATATTTTTATATATTTTTATATATATATAAATTTCTTAATATATATTTTTGTATATATATGTTTTTATATATATTTTTGTATATATATATTTTTTAATATATATTTTTGTATATATATGTTTATATATATATATTTTTTAATATATATTTTTGTATATATATATTTTTTTACATATATTTTTGTATATATATATTTTTAATATATATTTTTTATATATATATTTTTTCATATATATTTTTGTATATATATATTTCTTTATATATATTTTTGTATATATATATTTTTTAATATATATATTTGTATATATATCATTTTAAATATATATTTTTGTATATGTATATTTTTGAATATTAATTTTTGTATATATATATTTTTTTATATTGTTGTGTATATATATTTTTTAATATATATTTCAATATATATTTGTTTTTATACATATTTTCGTATATATATATATTTTAATATATATTCTTGTATATATATATATTTTGTTTATATTTTTGTATATAAATATTTTTTAATATATATTTTTGTGTATATATATTTTTTAATATATATTTTTGTATATATGTTTTTTTTTATATATATTTTTGTATATATATATTTTTAATATATATTTTTGTATATATATTTTTTTTAATATATATTTTTGTATATATATATTACTTTATATATATTTTTGTATATATATATTTTTTAATATATATTTTTGTATGTATATATTTTTAATATATATTTTTGTATATGTATATTTTTGAATATATATTTTTGTATGCATATATTTTTTTGTATTTTTGTATATATATATTTTTTAATATATATTTCAATATATATCTGTTTTTATACATATTTTTGTATATATATATATATATTTTAATATATATACTTGTATATATATATTTTTTATATATTTTTTTGTATATAAATATTTTTTAATATATATTTTTGTATATATATATTTTTTAATATATATTTTTGTATATATATATTTCTTTATATATATTTTGTATATATATATTTTTAATATATATTTTTGTATATATATATTTTTTAATATATATTTTTCTATATATATATTTTTTAATATTTTTGTGTATATATATTTTTTTATATATATTTTTGTATATATGTATTTTTTAATATATATTTTTTAATATATATTTTTGTATATATATTTTTTTTAATATATATTGTTGTATATATATATTTTTTTAGATATATTTTTGTATATATATATTTTTAATATATATTGTTGTATATATATATTTCTTAATATATATTTTTGTATATATATATTTGTTAATATATATTTTTGTATATATATATTTTTTTAGATATATTTTTGTATATATATATTTTTAATATATATTGTGGTATATATATATTTCTTAATATATATTTTTGTATATATATATTTGTTAATAAAACTCACTAGTACATAAAAAAAATAAAATAAAAAATATGTATATAGATTTTTTTTAATATATATTTTTGTATATATATATTTTTTAATATATATTTTTGCATATATATATTTTTACTATATATTTTTGTATATATATATTTTTTAATATATATTTTTGTATATATATATATTTTTTAATATATATTTTAATATATATATTTTTTTTAATATATGTTTTTGTATATATATGTTTTTTATATATATTTAGGTATATATATATTTGATAATATATATTTTTGTATATATATGTTTTTTATTATTTCTTTTTGTATATATATGTTTTAATGTATATTTTTGTATATATATGTTTTTATATATATATTTTTTATATATATATATTTTAATATATATTTTGTATATATATATTTTTAATATATATTTTTGTATATATATATGTTTTTATATTTTTATATATATATATTTTTTAATATATATTTTTGTATATATATGTTTTTATATATATTTTTGTATATATATATTTTTTAATATATATTTTGTATATATATATTTTTAATATATATTTTTGTATATATATATTTTTTTATATATATTTTTGTATATATATATTTTTGAATATATATTTTTGTATATATATATTTTTTAATATGTATTTTTGTATATATATATTTCTTTATATATATTTTTGTATATATAATTTTTATATATAATTTTGTATATACATATTTTTGAATATATATTTTTGTATATATAAATTTTTTTATATTTTTGTATATATATATTTTTTAATATATATTTTTGTATATATATTTTTTTAATATATATTTTTGTATATATATGTTTATATATATATATGTTTTAATATATATTTTTGTATATATATATTTGTTTATATATATTTTTGTATATATATATTTTTAATATATATTTTTGTATATATATATTTTTTAATATATATTTTTGTATATATATATTTGTTTATATATATTTTGGTATATATATTTTTTTTAATATATATTTCTGTATATATATTTTTTTTAATATATATTTTTGTATATATATATGTTTTGTAATATATATTTTTGTATATATATATTTTTATATATATTTTTGTATATATATATTTTTTAATATATATTTTTGTATATATATATATTTTTATATATATTTTTGTATATATATATTTTTTAATATATATGTTTGTATATATATATATTTCTTAATATATATTTTTGTATATATATATTTTTTAATATATATTTTTGTATGTATATATTTTTTAATATATATTTTTGTATATATATGTTTTTATATATATTTTTGTATATATATATTCTGAATATATATTTTTGTATATATATATATTTTTGAATATATATTTTTGAATATATATGTTTTTAATATATATTTTTGTATATATATATATTTTTATATATATATTTGTATATATATGTTTTTATATATATATTTTTGTATATATAT
>OY744521.1:5731775-5734275 GCA_963556195.1 Sepiola atlantica
AATTCTGTATATTTGATTTATTTATTTTGTACATTCATCACTCGTTTCTGTGCTGATTAGAACAATGGAAGGGAGGTAATTAAACTGGGTCTGTTTAATGATGCTTAAGTTGCTTTTAAATGTAGCTATTTCTAATTATGTTAGTTTATATATTATTATTCTCATATAGCGAATGTATTTCTTTTTTTTAATGTTATAGTGTGTTATTTTCGATGAGGTGGTTTCGGTATGTTTTCCTTTTACTGTTATTATTATTATTATTATTATTATTATTATTATTATTATTATATTTATCTACTTCCCACAAAGTAAGATGTGACACAAGGTCGGGAAAGTGGGATTAGATAAGCCAGCGCTCGAGAGGTGAGCACTCTGCTCATTTAAAAATTGTCTGTAGGGCACCTCAGACAGTAAGCAATAAACTTACTCCTCCCCAAAGTGGGAAGGCGAAGCCTGGGAGGGTGCACCTCCTAGAACTGCAAAGGACCAGACAACCCCCAACAGACCGGCGTAAATACAGACCCAAAGACCAGGACAATACCAGTCTATTAGGTGGGGTAAAAACCCCTGGGTTGAATTTATTATTATTATTATTATTATTATTATTATTATTATTATTATTATTATTATTATTATTATTATTATTATTATTATTATTATTACTAATACTATTATTATTATTATTATTATTATTATTATTATTATTATTATTATTATCATTATTTTTATTATTATTATCATTATTATTCTTTTATTTTCATTTTTTCTATTCGGCATTTAATGTCGATTAACTGTTAATGTTTTAAATTTTAATGGCGGTCTTAATATTTTTATCATTAATTATTGTTTTAATAATTTCTTAAGTTTTATTTCTTTATTTCTTTATTTATGTGTTTAGTTATGTATGCATTCAATGTCCAGTGAGTGCTTAACCTATCTTGCTATATTGTTATATATTATTATTAATATCATTATTATAATGTGATGTTTTGTTGTTAGGTTAAGTTATTACTATTAGTTCATAGACTTTATTCTTTTAATTAATTTTTTCAGTTATCTATTTTAGTTATTCATTTAGTTATTTTTTCCTCTATGAGTATTTGACCTATGTTGTTATATTATTTGTTATTATAATAAGGTGATTTTTTGTTAGATTATTTGTATTTTGCATTCATTTAAGAGTTAAATTCAGATCAAATACATACAAAAAGTATAGGATGTGAAACTGTATCAGAACAAAAATGATGACCCGAATTCTAGTCGGTGGTTTATCTGGAGACGTAATTTTGCTATCAGTATCGATTCCTGTATTTGAACATTGCCAACATTTCTCTCTCTCTCTCTTTCTCTTTATATATATATATATATATATATATATATATATATATATATATATATATATATATATTTAAAACTTTTCACGCGTTTAATTTTACTTATAAATTATTCGTTTTTTTTTCTTCCCTCTTTTTTTATTTCAAAAATATGGTATTAACGCCCTAGCTTGGACTTATTCGCCTCCGTTCCAACCTCGACTCCCGCGTTTTACTTGTCACAACGACGCAGAAGAGAACCGCAGCCAAACACTTCTTCGAAGAAGGCTAAAGGATAAACTCATTTACAACAAGCACATCTCTCCCCGCCCCTAGGGACTATACAGACTGCTGCTGATACCGCGCAGCCCCATATTTTGTCTTTTTGATTTTTCTTTTGTTCACAGATAAGCCAAGCTTCGCCGCCCCGAGGCAATTCAGAATTGATTCTTGTATAATTTTTTCTACATTTTTCTCATCCTGAAGAAGGCTTACAATAAAGACGAAACATTGATGAACTCATAAATATTATAGTTTTTGGTTTTCCTTTTTCATCTTCCATATATATACATATATATATATATATATATATATATATATATATATATGTGTGTGTGTGTGTGTGCGTGTGTCTGTGTGTGTGTATGTATACATTGTATTCAAGGTGAAATTGTTTAACCCGTTTCACAATTATATGTCTTATTTTGTTCCAACTTGTGTCCATCCGTCACACCTCTCCATTGTATTACCTTCTAAATATCACATTTCTATATACAAGTAAACAATGCTTCAAGCAAACTATATAAACGTTTTATATATATATATATATATATATATATATAGTATGTGTGTGTTAGAGTGAAATATATTCCAGAAAAGAAAATCCGAGTATGAGAGCTCAATGTAATAAAATAAAGTTACACGGAATCATATAATCACCGGTGCGATAATTTATTTCGACCCTCCGGCCTTATTCAAGCATCTAAGCGAGGCGATTACATGTTTGGAAATAAAAAAAGAGAAACTCACACTCAGTATTCAATATACATATATACACATGTATTAAATATGTTTCCACTTTCTCTATATGTGTTATGAATAGTGTTTGTGAGTTTTTCTTTTTTTATTTTCAAAAATTTAGTCGCCTCGCTTAGATGCTTGAATAAGGCCGGAGGGTCGAAATAAAT
>OY744521.1:5739275-5744275 GCA_963556195.1 Sepiola atlantica
ATATATATATATATATATATATATATATATATATATATATATATATATATATATATGTGTGTGTGTGTGTGTGTGTGTGTGTGTGTGTGTATATAAGCCCATTCCAAGTAAAATTGAAAGTTGAGCACTGTCGGAAAGATTAAAAATAACCGTTCACTTAAAAACTTCAGTGCGATGCTCCGACTCTGTCGTTGAGTGCTATCGAATGTTTAGATTTCTACACTCGCCGCTTACAATCTAAACATCACTTATTTTCTCCTTTATTACGTGACAATCCCTCGTGGCCTAATGGGACTAGTTGAACGTTTCCATATTCAAGATGTATCTGTGAACGGGGTTCGCGCCCTTTTGTTGTCTGAGATTCTTATTTCCCTGCTGATCAGAGCCATAAGCTCGAAACGACGTCGTACGTAGGTAAAATATTAAAAATAATTTAATATATATATTTGAATATTTATATCAAAAGTGCTGAATACATGAGTAGAGCATATGCTTTGTTGAACACAACTACAGGCGTAAGGTGAGTAGTTGTAGGTTATATTTAGTTTAAATAAGTTTTATACAAAGTACAGAAAAAGGAGCGTGGGATTCAGACATCTCCGATTTTTGGAAATTTTAACAATATTATATTAATGTTAACAGTATCATTATACAAAACTCAATGTATGTGTGTTTGTGTATGCATTATAGAAGAAAGGTTAGATAATCTACATAAAATCGTAAAGTGCATTAATATGTAAACTTAACTGGGGAAGATAATGGAAATATCTTGAATCTCTAAAGAAGGTAGATTTCGTCAGGAGGAGGGGGGTCGAATATTTCAGACATAATTTGGAAAGAAACATTGTAATTTCGATGTATTCCTTCCTCTCAGCATTTTCTTTCAAAATTATTTGACTTATACTTGATTTTTCTTCGGATAAGGGAAGGGGTGGCAAGATACTCGTATAGGTTGGTTCTGGTGGTGCGCTGGAGGCATCATTAATTTTATTTGAGTGGTTTCAGAGGTTAGGGTCAATAAATGTAAGATTACAGTATTACACTTGTTAAGTGGTATATAGTAATCCAAACGTATTAAACATCCTAGATAGAGTAGGTATTTGTAAACGCAGCGTTACCCGAGAGAAATAAGTTCTCTATCTTTTGTTAACTCGGTATAGCTCGAGAGCCATAATATTAATCATACAGTATGATATTGGGTAAGTGGTATAGGTTGATCAAAAATGCTCAATATCATAGATAGAGCAAGTGTGTTTACTCGGCGTTTGCAAAAAACTAGAACAAAAAACACATACGAAGGCTACATTCCACAATTCGACAAAAATACGCGAAATATTAACCGAAAAACGAGGAGATATAAAGATCAAATAAACAAAGAAAATCTGTGCTATACAATAACGTTTGTTTCCCTCTCTCTCTCTCTCTCTCTCTCCCTCTCTCTCTCTCTCTATCTTTCTTTATATATATATATATATATATATATATATATAAAAGGAAATTGTAGTTTGCTTGAAACATTGCTATTAAATAGTAATGTAATGTAAGTTCGTAATCCGAGGCGGAACCGGGAGGTGGGACAGATGAACAAGAATCAATGAGAAGAGAAAATATGAATGGAATCTCAAATCATTTTATTAATAATTCACGGTTAAATGCCAGAACAGTAAATAGAAATAGAAAAAGTTTACTGTCAAGTAATTTAAACTGTCCAGAATAGGAGGTAAACTTTAATTTTCGAGAGTGGAACCTCTCATTATCAAAAGAAACAGATAAAAAAATATGACCGAGGTGTCGAAAAGGCGAGATGGACACATATTTTTTCATCTGTTTCTTTTGATATTGCTCCCGCCTCGGATTACGAACTTACATTATATATTTACTTATATCATATATATATATATATATATATATATATATATATATATATATATATATATATATATATATATATGAGACTGTAGTAATAAAATTGTCACGTAATACTTTTGACAGCAAATGTAAACCTTAAGACGAGATCAACTCGTTTTGAACAGAAAACGCCGCCACCGCGTTCTCCAAATCTTCCATAGTCCGTCTGTTGACCTGCGAGTTTCTTGATTGTAGCTGATCACTTGTATATTGTGGTCAGTCTAATCATCTGCTGCACCTGTTCCGTAAATCCGGCCGTCGGGCAAGAGGTCAACAGGGAAGCAAAAGAATTTTCTTTTTAAAAAAATAAATCAGAGACAAATCGCCTCAAGCCGCAGCTAAACGCGTAGTTTCTTTACATAATTTCCATGCGGTCTGCGATTCAATGCATGGTGGGTGAAGCTCGTTACAATGCATTCACGAAGACGATATAAAAAAAATTATTATAATAACCTAATTTAAATATGATGCAAAAGGGTCCTCTTCATCCTTCTAGCGATAAAGTGTTTGCTTTTGTTGCGGTTGTGGTCAACGATGACCAATCAGTGCCAATAACAATTCTTCAAACACGGAATCTTGGGACAATAGTCTGCAAGGAACATTTTAACAATACATGAACTTCTTTATCTTTAAAATAGTTCTTGTGGTGCCTCAGACAACTACTTTACATTTCCAAGACGTCACGGATTAAATTGTAACCATTGGTGGCGATAGACATCGATATGTATGTATGTATGTATATATATATATATATATATATATATATATATATATATATATATATATATATATATATATATATATATAATTTATTTAGATACTGTATATTACATATTTCAGCAATGTACCGTGGTTTCATCCAAAAGGGGCAGGTTTAGACATTTTTAGTAAATCTGTGTCCAGTGGAATCATCGGCAAGCTGAAACGGTTGTAGTCACCGCCCGATTGGGAATGGCGTCAACAATGCCAGAAAACGGTGTATCTCTGAGGGGGTCCCCGAAAAAATCCGGTGGGGTATAGTGATTAACTAAGACTTAAGAGAGTTCGATGTTAGTTCGTGTTTGAAAGGCCTTCATGTTATTCCCTAGTAAGTTTTATTTATTTGTTTATTAATCTGTTGTTTTGAAAAAGTATCTAAATAAATTATATTAGCTCTCTTATATGATCGAGCACTTTATTTGATTTCTTCTTATATACAACCTCACACACACACACACACATATATATATATATATATATATATATATATATATATATATACATATATATATATATAACTTCTTTTGTAAGATAATCCCAGCAGAGAACTTTTGTTTTTAGCCTTTTGGCTGGCATCAAAGTGTAGTATCTGTTCCGATGGATACTACACCCTATAGACTGGTATCGTCTTGACCTTCGGGTATTGATTCCGCCGGGTTGTGGGTTTGTCCTGTGCAGTTCTAGGAGGTTCAACCTTCCAGGCTTTGCTTTCTCACCCTTTGAGAATGGGGTTAGTTTATTGCTAATCGCCTAAAGCGCCCCTACCGGGGAGTGCCGACGGGGCTAACCAGGCTATTTTTGTATGCCAGAGTGTTCAAGATCTCGGGCGCTGGCTTTCCAATCCCACCTTCCGACCTTGTGTCACATCTTTCTGCTGTGGGAGGGAAGTATTAAAAAAATCTCAGAAAAGTGCTCAATTGATTGAGAAAATCAAAATTTAGAGCATAATATATATTCATTATTCGATACAGAAAATCAGTACAATATCAGTACCATCGGTTTCAAGTTCAGAAAATGTTGACCTCCCGGTTATCCTCAGCTTTGTTGTCACTTGGTAGAGAAAGTAGAGGGTCTCGTATAAGCCACGCTCAGATACGTTATTCGCTTTGATGTGTTCAATTAATATCGTCTAAATTTTGTGTTACAGATAGCTTTATGAAGTCCAAAAAAGGGGGGATAACATTTTAAATTAAGATTTAAAATTAAAAATTAGTTTTTTCCCGTGAGCCAGTTTTTGCTAACTGCTATTTCTATCTGAGGCGTTATTAATTTTGAATGGTTAAATTAGTTTCGTCTAAATTATGGGTTAAAGAAAGATATGTAACGTTAAAAATTAGATATGTAAGGTAAAAAATTAAATTAACAAAAAATTAAAAATTAAGAAATTAAATTTAAAATTTAAAATTTAAAATTTCAAAAGTTAAATTTTTTAAAATGTTTTTATTATTTGAAAATATAAGGGAGACACTCTACAAATCGTTTTTAAATTTAATATTTAATATTGAAGGTATAATATAACAATTTAAAATATCAATTTATGATATAAATTTAAAATGTAAATTTATTATGGAGTATCAATTTATTATGAATATAATTTAGGAAGTAAATTTAAGTCTGTTTAGGAATTAAACAGATTTTAAGCTTACTAAAAGTGGTCTACTCCCTAACAACCGGAAAAAACTTCATATTTTCGTGATATGTTACTGGTTTTCAGTTTTGGTATTGATAAGGGACATACTAATCGGAAGGTGATAATTGGAAAAACATTTTCAGGGATTTGAAGAGCTAATATAAGAGCGAATCTGGTATCGAATAAGGCTATTATGGGGTTCTGGTATTGGCAGTCGGAGAAATTTTTCTTCTGGTTTAATTATTTTTGACAAAGGGAAGTCTCTTTTCCCGAAATATTAAATAATGATTTTTAATCACCCGGACATCACACAAACAGCTAAAAACACTATTGCTGTTATGTAAGATTTTAGGAAAAATAAATAGTAAGTCATGTTTCGTATTCGATCGAGTTATTGTTTTTGTTCCTTACAACTTGCATCTTACCCGGAATTTGCATTGTCCACAGACTTTCAAAAACTTACTACTATTATACCCAGCGATGCTTCAAGCAAATTACCATTCTCTACTAATATATATATATATATATATATATAAATAGTTCTAAAAGTTCATACTTTTTTTTCTCTGAAGCATCCGAATGAAATTTAGTTTCATACGAGAAAAAAAATCTCATTCGTCGGCTCACACGAACAGATGCTGGCATTCCAATAACATCGGATCTTCAAACACACTGATGAAGCCAATTTTATTGGCGCAATTCT
>OY744521.1:5749275-5751775 GCA_963556195.1 Sepiola atlantica
TATATAAATGTATATATAGTTATGCATATAAGTGCATATATATATACATGTATATATATAAATGTATATATAAACATATACATATTGTATATATATATATAAATATATGTATATATATATATACATAGTGTATATATATAAATGTATGTATATATATATATATATATATATATATATATATATATATATATATATATATATAGAGAGAGAGAGAGAGAGAGAGAGAGAGAGAGAGGGGGGGGATAGAGATGTATATGAAATGGAAGACTTACATCAAATCCGGGCTAAGGTCGCTGGAAAAATGGTTGAATCTTTCAACCGCTCCAGAAGGTATCTAACTCGTGACGCACGTCTTCACCTGTATAAGAGTCAAATACGTCCTAAGATGGAGTACTATTGCCACATCTGGGGAGGTGCCGCTCAGGGCAGCCTTTACTGCCTTGACACAGTACAAACCCGACTTCGAAATCTAGTGGGCGATGTCCTCCTCTTCTCAGCCTCTTTCTCACAGAAGATACGTTGCTAGTCGTTCTTTAACTCTGTTCTTGGTCTTTTTAGCTAAGATCAAAGTGTAGTATCTGTTCCGATGGATACTGCACCCCCATAGAATGGTATTGTCTTGGCCTTCGGGGCTTGATTTACGCCGGTCTATGGGTCTGTTCTGTGCAGTTCTAGGAGGTCCACCCTCCCAGGCTTCGCCTCCCCTCTTAGGGGAGGAGTAAGTTTATTGCTTACTGCCTGAGGCGCCCCTACCGGGGAATGCCGACGGGGCTGCCCAGGCAATTTTCAAACCCCACTTTCCCGACCTTGGGTCATATCTTACTTGTGGGAGTAAGATAAAAACTGGCCTTGTGCCTAACTCCTGGAGAGGAGTAAATCAATACTCGACTAAGCTTCAATCACCTGAAAAAAAATCGCAACAAAAACTCGTTTACCTACAACAACTGTAAATAATTTCCCTTTATCTTTCTGTGTACCTAGAAGTAAATAGACCTACCATGAGCAAAGTTCC
The DNA here is from genome assembly GCA_963556195.1 of Sepiola atlantica. Classification (NCBI taxonomy): domain Eukaryota; kingdom Metazoa; phylum Mollusca; class Cephalopoda; order Sepiida; family Sepiolidae; genus Sepiola; species Sepiola atlantica. The sequence goes on from OY744521.1 coordinate 5,750,288, forward strand.
TTTCCTAGAACTGATTGTCTGTGGAACACAGTACCACGGGACTGCTTCCTGGTTGACAAAAATATTGCCGTTTTCAAGTCTAATGTGAACAAATTCTTATTGAGCCACAAATTCTTTAATTGTTTATTCCTGACCAATTACAACCATCGTAACAAATCTCAGCTGTGGTTCACCGTCTACTTACAAACTCATGGCCCTGATGGCCTACGGGTCGTGATAAGCGCTGACTAGTTTGTAAAAATAATATATATAATATATATGTAAAAATATACAGAGAGATATGAATACGTTCCTTTTATATATCGGGAGAAATCAATGTGACCCTGCTTCCACAGCTCCTCTCCTTCCGTGTCTCTTTTTTTCTTTTCTCTGTCTTTTTCTTCTTTTTTTTTCTCTGTCTTTTTTTTCTTTCTTTTCTCTGTCTTTTTCTTCTTTTTCTTTTCTCTGTCTTTTTTTTTTCTTTTCTCTGTCTTTTTTTTCTTCTTTGCTCTGTCTTTTTCTTCTTTTTCTTTTCTCTGTCTTTTTTTTTTCTTTTCTCTGTCTTTTTCTTCTTTTTCTTTTCTCTGTCTCTTTTTTTCTTTTCTCTGTCTTTTTCTTCTTTTTCTCAATTAACTTCTTTCAGTATTCAGTCAGGTTAATTTTATATTTCTAATAATCATGTTTTTATTTTTTAAACTTTTTTTCACATTTCCAAAAAATACGACATTTTTTTTATGATCCGTTTCATTGGTCGCGAGCCCAAAAACATTTTATGTCAATATCGTAAAAAGTAAAAAGTTCTTAGATTAAAATGTCTTGAAAACATAAAAAATAATAGATATATTATTTTAAGAAATAAAATATCTAAATACATATTCATGAAGTATATTTATTTGTATATTTTTATATACATATATATATACATTGATTTTTATTGTTACAATCTCTATCTTCAGCACAAATAGCAATAACACCACAATTGCAAGTCAAACAAAAATAACCAACACTTTTGTATTATTCACCAAATACATGGTTGTCTGGAGGATCTTACCTAAATTTACACATCCTGTCTCTGTTACCCAGACTTTTAATATCAGTTATACACATAACTGATTTGACCCACACATGTAACATCCGGTGTGCATATAGCTGAGTTTACATATCCGTCACTACATTATGGCGTTTTTCTTTGTTAACGCAGACATTTAACATCCGTTTGTACACGTTGTTTGAATCAGTAGATATTCAACTACTTTCGTGTGGCTGTCTTATCGAGGATAAGAGTTTCTTTTTGGATTCATTACGCTGTTTACTTGGCTTGCGGGAGCTTGATTACCTGCGAATGTAATTTTCTTCATTGGAGCAATTTTATCGGACCCGGAAGAAAAAATGGTCGAATACATCAGGTCAGTTTAATTTCATTCGAATTGGATTTAGCGGAGTTTGCATCTAACCAGGAAGTTATGGTTTGCACTACTCCTATCAGCTCATAAGAACCCTGAATTTTAA
>OY744521.1:5764275-5791775 GCA_963556195.1 Sepiola atlantica
AGGGTTAGGGTTTAGGGTTTAGGGTTTAGGGTTAGGGTTAGGGTTTTTTATTTAAAATTGTTTTACTTCATATAATAAAAAAGAAATTGTTAATTGTTACCCAAAAACAAATCAGTCTTGCATTTTTTTTATGTTGTAAAAAAATCACTTCCGGTGTAATTACCTCTCTTTATTTTCAGTAGAAGGACAGAAAATCTGCTGCTTCATACATACTACAGAAGTGCCAAAAAAAGGAATTAAGATATTGTTGGTTTTCATTAAACAAAAACGATCCGAGGTAGAATCGAAACAGCACTCTTCAGGTTGTCAGTCTGAATTTCTCTCAATTGAGTTCGCCATTTTAAATAACACTCATAATCATATTTCTATATCCCGTGCAAAATGTTGGAAAAGGACCTGTAACTTGCTTATAATGGTTCGTAGAGTTTCAAGACTAATCCAATTATGCTCATAGAAAAATTCTACACGTGTATAAACTTTTATATTTTACGAACACTCCCTAGACTATCTTTCTAAAACAGACACACACACCCATACGTTCTCTTTTATTTATATATATATATATATATATATATATATATATATATATATATATATATATATATATATATATATATATATATATATATATATATATATATTTCGGCCGCAAGTCATTTATTATACACGCGTCGTTGAAGACTACGGAGTTTTCTTTCTTCGCTATCTTTCTTGTTAATTTCTCGACGCGGCGAGCAATTCGTCGGTTTTCTGGTGTTAATATGTAAATTAATAGACATATAACTAATAATGAAACCATAAATACGGCTCTTACTAATAATAAGACACAGCCCCCTGAAGACGGTCGCGAGACCAAAAGCGCTCGAGGAATGGCCCCCGATACAACGTTAGGTGCCATAATCCACCAATTGACACCTGAAAACCGACGAATCGCTCGCCGCGTCGAGAAATTAACCAGAAAGATAGCGAAGAAAGAAAACTCTGTGGTCTTCAACGACGCATGTATAATATATATATATATATATATATATATATATATATATATATATATATATATATATATATATATATATATATATATATATAAAGAGAGAGAGAAAGAGAGAGAGAGAGGGAGAGAGAGGGAATTAATTATAAATCTTTGTTTTTATCTACATACGTATACATTTCATCGTTACGGGAATTGTCAGTTTAGAGAAGAATTATTCACACCGGTAGCCGAGCTCGAACCGCGGAACACGAGTTATATTTCAAACTCAAATTCCAACGTCGTCCAACGTTGCCAACAACTCGGTAAATCAGCGAGAGATTAATCCTACTTAAAGACAGCTGACGTAAAGAGTTCAACTACTGAAACAAACATGATGAGTCTATTTAATGCCCTCTTGAATTATCAGAATTTTATCAGATCTCGCCTTGTGAGTCCGTTTTAGGTTTTATGAAGTCATTTCATCGGGTTTTTTTCTTCTGGCTTTTTGACTGTATCATTCGTTTCCAAAACTCCACTATATATTTCTATTATTCCCTGATGACGACGGATAGACTTTCGAATTGTAATTTTTGTTCCATTCGCCAAGAAACACGTGTAAGTCTACGATTAGATTAACATGGAAAAACTGATAATTTTGTATGTAAGACGAAAATACCAATGTTGATTCTTCACTGAAGTGCGGAAAGAAAGAACTGATGTGTTTGGATTGCTAGTCAGCTTCATTTTATATTCTAATAACCATGCTTTTTTTTTGTTTTTTTCTTTATTTTTTTCACATTTCCAAAAACATAACATTTCTGAAAAATGTATTGTTTACGGCCCGTTTCTTTTATTACCTTGCCATTTTCTTTCGTCGCCTGGTCGTGATCGCCGTTGATACCGTCGATTTCGTGGTGTCTCATTGGCTGTGTTGATGATATTCGATCTGTGGATAAATTTTATCGACAGGCAGAAGAGAAACGCGGAGACGATTTTCCTCAGAGAGATTCAATCTTTTATTCGTGCGTTGCGAAAAGGGGTTTGTTTCCATTCATTCTTTCGATCCTCATTCGTTCTTCTCGCTGGGGGATGCGACGATGCACGGGAAATTACTGCTGGATCTCCAAGGGATCCAGCTCTTATCACGAGCGATTACATTCTCGATTGTCCGGGTCGCTTCTAACCCAATTCAAGACCCTCAGAGAAGGTCCACCATGCAGCTCGCTGCCAAACCAGTAACTAATTTCTAAACCATAGAAACGACGTTCTTCAACTTGTTCTTGCGGATCTGTTTTTCTTTGTCGTCATCACTCGTCCAATTGTATAATTGTATGTGGTTTGTTAGTCGGCATAAAGACTGCCAATTTTTAATTTTATTCATTTATTTTATCATTTTTTTATAAAAAACAAATATCCGTCCCAAAAGATATTTTAAAGGTTGAATCGTCGGCGTCTCAATCAAACAATGATGCCATTCTGTTTCTTTGCATTTACTGTCTTTTTTAAGTAAAGAAAAAAATCCTCGTAATTGCCGAGATCCTTTAAAATAATAACCAACCATAACTATGTCTACCAGATACTCTAGCGACCAGCCATGCCAAGTCTGCTCAACCACTAATAAACGAAAACTAGGCCGACTCTGCAACCAGTGCAATCTCTTTTTTCATTTATCATGTGTTGGCCTCAAGAAAAAAATTTCTGAAGAAATTCCAACCTGGCACTGTCCTTCTTACTCCAAACTTCATATATGTCCCCCTCATTCAATTAAAATTTCTGAGATCCTCCATGGTTCTCTAACGCTGAAAGTATCCTTAAGTATCTCTCATCGAAGCGTAGACAACAAAACGTTCTGATCAAAATTCCTAAAGCTGCTCGCATGTCTGCAGCCGACGCCCTCACTTCTTTCATCAATCGGGCTCTCGACAACAACGACGACATCTCCTGGGCTCAGCTCTTTCTGTTTGCTGTGGAAACTCTCGCCACAGACCGCGAGCTACAGAGCAATTCTCACGCCAGCAGAATTAAACATAGAATTGCTGATTTCGTCAGAAAAGTTTCCCTTAATGAAGCCTTTTCCCTGCAATCTGTGCCCACACATACCGAGTCTACAATTCAAAACTCGGGCACTTTGAGAATACGTCAAGCGGTCAACACCAAACTCCTACAGGGCGATGTTTCGGCCGCAGTAAGAATCATAACCTCCGACGACAGGGTCGTTCGTCCATCGGAAGAAGTACTAGTCACTCTCCGACTGAAACACCCACCGGCCCCAACGGACACGGACACCCCTCCTAGTTTCGAAGAGATTGATACCCAGGACATTTCGGTAGAACAGGTTATGTTTGCACTCAAGTCTTTTCGACCAAGCAGCAGCGGCGGCATTGACGGTCTCCGACCCGGGCACTTGAAAGACCTCACAGCTCCCCTAACAGCTGAAACAGGTATTTCGCCTCCAAAGTTATCTGTTTTGAGGCGTCAAAACATCTATCGCCCGAATTTCAACCAGTTCAACAGGGCGTCGGTGTCCCAATGGGCTGCGAGGCTACAGCTCATGCCATCAGAGCAGCATTCAATTTCAGCAAGAAAGGCACCATACTAGTTAAGTTAGATATAACAAATGCCTTCAACACGGTGCGCAGAGATCATTTTCTTAACGTGTGCCATCGTCGGGTCCCTAACATCTACCGTCTTGCCAACACAGCTTACGCTGAACCCAGTTCCAATGGGCCCCCTCCTTTTTTCTCTGGCCGTCAACGACATTGCCCAATCTTCCTCGACACCGATCAATATTTGGTATCTTGAAGACGCCACTTTAGGCGGCTCTATCGATTCGGTGCTCCACAACATTGAACGGATCGTCCCAGCTCCGGCTGAAATTGGTTTGTTAGTTAACCCTAACAAATCTGAAATAATCAACTTGAACTGTTCCACTATGCAGTTTCAACGGGAAATAGATAGCCTACTACTCGCCTTGGGATCCGTCTCAATAACTGAATGGGACAACACAATAATCCTTGGGTCGCCTATCTGCTCTAAATGTATAGCTGCATCCCTACAAGACAAGTCTACTAAGCTAGAGTCTATGACAGAGCGCCTCAACATGATCGACGCTCATGCGGCACTGTTCCTGCTGCAAAACTGTTTTGCAATGCCCAGACTTCTATTCACACTGAGAAGTGCTCCATGTTACAACAAAGTCAAACTTCTGGAAAATTTTGACAAGATTTTACATCGCTCGGCCAGTGAAATTTGTAATGTAAATTTTGACGACACCGGTTGGCGCTAGGCCACTTTTCCGTTTCGGTTCGGTGGCCTTGGTTTGCGCTCTGCAACCGATACTGCGCTGCCGGCTTATGCTTCCTCGACTCACGCTTCGGCAGGTCTCGTTGACGAGATTCTCTCCTCATATCTCGAATCCCCGTCTTCAGATCTTTTGAAAGCCGTTTTGTCAACATGGACGTCAACAAACCTTCAGCAACCACCCGATCTCATACATCAGTCGTCCTGGGACGACATTCAATGGCAATCCATGTTTGCCGAACTCGTCCGTAGCAGTAACCAGCATAGAGTTGCCTGCCTGAGAGCGTCGGCTTCACCTTACAGTGGTGCTTGGCTCAGTGCCAACCCTTCGGCGACACTTGGAACCCTCTTGGACAATGACACTATCCGGATCACCGTCTCACAACGGCTAAGACTCCGTTTGTGCCACCCACACCGGTGTCGCTGTGGGCAGGTCGTTGACGAGTTTGCCCTGCATCCTCTCTCTTGTCGATTTAGTGCCGGCGCCTGCTTCGCCACTCTGCCCTTAACGACGTAGTCAGGCGAGGTCTCGACTCGGCAGGTTTTGCATCAGTCCTTGAACCAGTCAGCCTGAATAGGGGCGACGGCCGCAGGCCTGACGGGATGACTGTGTTTGCTTTCCGAGCCGGAAAGCCGCTTGTCTGGGACGCCACTTGTTCTGACTCCTTTTCACCAGCAAGGATTGCGGAATCCGCGGTGAATCCCGGCACGGCGGCTCTGCTCGCCGAAACAAGGAAGCGCGGAAAATATAGCTCGCTCACTGACCGTTTCGTCTTCCAACCAATTTCAGTGGAAACGTCGGGTGTGCTTGGCCCCGAGACTGTTAAATTTTTTCAGGACATTGGATGGAGGATTTCAACGTCTAGGCACGAGCCCCGTGAGTCAGCCTGGTTGTTCCAACGTATCTACCTGGCTATCGTTCGTGACAACGCTATGTCAGTAACGACGGCGTCACTTCCATTCTAATCGTCATCTGTTGACTCTCTTTCTTTCTCTGACAATTGTTTCAAGCAATAAAAAAATAAACACTTTGAAAAAAAAAAAAGAAAATAGATATTATTATTAGTTAATACTGAAAACCATAGATTCTCACGAAAAGAAGGAGTTACGTCATAGTCCTTTGTCCTGTCATACAGATCATCACCAGAACTGGGTTGACCTTTATTGAACTTCACCTTTGAAGTTGGCCAAGTCTCACCAGTTTTAATGAATTCTCGGGATTACCCACTCTGATGACAAATCTATATGTCCCAAAATAGATGTCCCTTCGACCTGCACCGAACACAGAACTAAGTTCACCCCTTCTCACAATAAAAACTAGTGGACCTACACGCTTCCAGGCACACGGGGCCCCTCATAATATAACACTGGTGCCCCCTTGATGTAAATTCACTCCAGCAACACGACAATCAGCTAAATACCATCAATTCATTGTGGAGGTCCCCATATGTCGGATAAACTTTTACTCACATAGCTTCTTTCCCTTAGCTGTTATCATTTGAAACACATTCCCCGCACCCTGTTTCCCGACTGTACCGACATGCAGAAATTTAAAACTAATGTAAACAAACATCTCGCTACACAGCTTCCAATTTAGGATGACCCCCAAAACTTTCACCCTAATTCTCAGTCGCCCTTTACGTCTACAGTGGCGGCCTCCCTTGTTTGGGGTTAACTATGTTAAAAAACTACTTCCATCAATTATAAACATATTTACAGTTCTATTAAACGTAGGTTCAGTAATAACTCTAGTAACGTAAATGTATTCAAGAATTTAAGTAACTTTTATAACACAGCTCTAAGAATAGTAGGTATAATTATATTAAAATTAAACATAAGCAACAAGATACCAATAATAATAATAATAATAATAATAATAATAATAATAATAATAATTAATTAATTAATTAATAATAATAATAATAATAATAATAATAATAATATTAATAATAATAATAATAATAATAATAATAATAATTGAAATAAAAATAGAAATAGATGAACATCATTTGGTTAACCCGACCGCGTAAGTAGATGATCAAAACTGAATTTGGTAAGAAATACGTCGATCCTATCGAAAACATTTTCCCGTAGCTAATCATTTGTATTGAATATTCAATAAAAATTATTAAAAAATGTCTCACAGTTCTGTGAAAATTTAAAAATGATAACCAAACACGACAAAAACACAATATAATATGACAGTAGTTAGGAGAATTTTTTTTTAAATTGAAAGGGTCGAAAAAGTGATGAATATAACAACGATACCAATATCAGTAACTACAAAAGTAACAATCACAAGAAATAGTAATAAATCAAACAGTAATATTAATTATCTAAAGAGAAATAAGAAAAACTGTAACTGCAAAATTAGCCCATATTGTCCTTTAGAAAATAACTGTTTAACTAAAGGCATCGTTTACCAAGCCACAATTTTAACACATTAAAATATGAATAACAAAAAACAGTACATACGAGTAACCGCTCTGCTTTTAAAACGAGGTATTGTAGTCACAAAGATATTCAATAACAAAAAATGCAGATTTAAAATTGTATTCTGAGATCTCAAAGAAAGCGGACGGTCGCCTATAGTCGAATGAAAATATTACAGTGTTTAATTTTAAAGATCTCAAAATTTTAGTAAATCTTAGAAGCGGAACAGCATCTTACTAGAGAAACAGAATTTTTTTAGTCCTTAAGTAAATTTCATTATTTAAGGACTACAAAAAATCGTAATAGAAATTTAATTAAATTAAACTAAATAAATGCAAACAGATTTTTTGTAGTTCTTAAGTAAATTCCATTATTTAAGGACTACAAAAAATCGTAATAGAAATTTAGTTAAATTAAACTAAATAAATACAAATATGTAAATATGTAAAAAATAAATCTAAGAGTAAGGTTACCTTTTTTAATTTGACACATTTAAAAGTGGGGATCGCCAAAGCATCTCCTAAACAAAAGGCTCGACACCTATTGGCTGATAGAAATTACCTCAGAAGAGGTATTAAACAAACAGATCTGAATGGTTAGTTTACTATAGTAAACACAACTTGGATACCAGCACAATTGCACACTATACATCCACGTAATTAGCCTGGTGATTTCTCCCGGGAATAAAATATAAAAGTGTTCGTGTAGCTTACTTACTATATATATATATATATATATATATAAAATATTTATTTAACACTATATGTTACATAGTTTAGAGACGTACCATGGTTTCATTGAGATAGGCTGACCTTTTATTTTTTGTTAAAAAGTTGTTACAGCTCAATTCAAATCATAGGCGACTCGCGAAATAAAAACAAATTGGTTTTTATTTCGTGATTTGTTTTGTTTGATTTGTTTTCGTGAGTCGCTGATGATTTTAATTGAGCTATTACGACCGTTTTAACAAAAATAAAAGGTCAGCCTATATCAATGAAACTACGTTACGTCTCTAAACTATGTAACGTATCGTTTTAAATAAATAATTTGTACATTATCTCTCACATTTTTTGCGATCGAGCCCATTATTGATTTCTTTTCAAAATACACCGAAGCACTATATTTTCCTTTTTTCTTTTGTTTAAAATGACTCAAATCTTCTTTAAACTATATATTGGGTATTTAGATCTGTATGGCTAGGTTTCCTTCCTCTTATCTACTTGCCTATCTGGTACCTAAGGTAGTTAAGCTTTTTTTCAATGCAACTATTATTCCTATATAATATTATTGCTAGCTACCATATCACAGAATGGTTCTTGGGTGTAGTGTTTGGATAGTAGTATTATTATTACTGTTATAATTAATTTTATTTGATATGCAAATTACCATATCACACGGTAGTATTACGGGTAATATATTATTATTATTATTATTATTGTTATTATTATTATTATTATTATTATTATTATTATTATTATTGTTATTATTATGGTTATTATTATTATTATTATTTATTTATTTATGTATATATTAGTGAAATTGAAGCTGAATTATTTCTACACTTGATTATTGGGGAAATGGTCGTTTGATCAGTACCACTGGAGAACCATGAATATTATAACTGCTCTGTTTTTAAATCTCCGAAACAGTTACATGGTAAACAGCTGATGATCCCCATTTTAATATTACACGCTTAAGTTAAGGTCTCCTGTTTTTTTGTTTCACTGTTAGGTACTTGAATCCCCCTTTTTATTTTATTTTATTTATTTTTTATTATTGTTTTTATGTATGAATTTCTCAACGAATGTTAAGTCTGCGATATCTTGGATTTAGTTAGTTTCTCTGGGAATTTAAACTGCATTTTTCTTTTTTTTTTCTTTTGTTTAAAATGACTCAAAAATCTAAAGCTATATATATATATATATATATATATATATATATATATATATATATATATAGCTTTAGATTTTTCACTTATAAAATAGATCATTCAGTGAAGACCGGGGTTGTCCCAATAAAAACAAGCTCAATGATACTCGATTACAGAGTACAGAGCATTTATATGTGATTATTTGCTTGTTGGCTTGGTGGAAGAAATAATGCACGAGCTACTTTTCTAAGACATTTTCTAGGACTTTTTTTTATCGTTGTTTTTTCTTGTTTTTTAATTTTAACTTTTATTTTTATTTTTTTCCTCTTCTCTTCTTAAGTGACCTCAACTATTGCAACGCCACATTGTGTACTACCGGCAGTTGAAACCCGTATTCCAGACATTTAATTTCCCTGATGATCTGCCAAGCAAGTACCTGCTTGGTAGTGAAACACGTGTAGGAAAAAACTTTAATTTGAATAAATAATATTTGTAAGAAAAAATATCTTTAATGGTGATCATTGGTGTCCTGAAAGGAATGCATTGGTAAGCCTTCATAAAATCACACACACACACACACACACACACACATATATATATATATATATATATATATATATATATATATATATATATATATATATATATATATATATATATTAAAATTGTATGAAGAAATAATATCAGGATGCTCAATTACGTAAGTCAGACGAGACTCATATACACAAGTATGCGTTTATTACTTATTTGTACCAGCGTTTTCTGGGGTGGACACTTTTTCGTTTCCCCTTCTTTGGCGGTGATGAACTAATTAAACGTCGCGGTACATATTTCGTAGGAGTGCGGAACAAAAGCACGAACCACTATTTACGTAGAATTGTGGTTAAAATTACAATATAATTTCATGAAGATTACAATGTAATTTACCAAAATAATTTACAATGTTTGAACCAATTAATTTTGGTCTTTTTTATTAATCGGTCTCTTCACGTGGCTGCGGTCAACCGAGAGAAATTCAGTCATTAAGCAAATAAGATTAAATAAAAACAAATAAGATTAGATAAAAACAAATACATTCCTCTGCTTTCACTTCCGGAAAAAAGCGAAAATGATCATTTTAAAAAGCAGAAAAACACAAAAAGGGTCACAAACAATTTAGATTTTGTTTTTAGAAATAAATAAATAAATAAATAAATGTCATGTCAATAATAGTCGATAAATCGAAAAGTGTTCTATCTCTTCTGTTTCATATTTTCTGTCCTCGGGCAGTAAAGAAACTATCCTTCTAGACTGGGACAATTTTTCATTTTGTTCTACTCGAGAGTGCTCAATTTTTGATAGCTGGACTCTACTTCAGTGGAGAAGCCAGTAAACAGGAACCGCTTCTTTCGACTGAAAAAATTAACAGAATTAATGGAAACAGAAGAATGCAAAGTTTCAATTTATAAATTCGGTGTTGATGACGCTCCTCATGAAATATTCTCTCCAATAAATTACACCAACGTTCATTTAATGAAAGTGCCCCATCCTAATAAAATTTAAATTCAAGTATAGCCATTAATTAGTAAATTAATAATCGAAGCTTCAAAATGTACATCAATATGTTCGTAATTAGTTAATAAATGATCGAAACTTCAAAATGTACATCAATATGTTCGTAATTAGTTAATTAATGATCAGAACTTCGAAATGTACATCAATATGTTCGTAATTAGTTAATTAATTATCGAATCTTCAAAATGTACATCAATATTTTCGTAATTAGTTAATTAATGATCAGAACTTCGAAATGTACATCAATATGTTCGTAATTAGTTAATTAATTATCGAATCTTCAAAATGTACATCAATATGTTCGTAATTAGTTAATTAATTATCGAATCTTCAAAATGTACATCAATATATTCGTCATTAGTTAATTAATGATCGAAGTTTCAAAATGTACATCAGTATGTACGTAATTAGTTAATTAATTATCGAATCTTCAAAATGTACATCAATATGTTCGTAATTAGTTAATTAATTATCGAAACTTCAAAATGTACATCAATATGTTCGTAATTAGTTTATTAATGATCGAAGCTTCAAAATGTACATCAATATGTTCGTAATTAGTTAATAAATGATCGAAACTTACAAAATGTACATCATATGTTCGTAATTAGTTAATAAATGATCGAAACTTCAAAATGTACATCAATATGTTCGTAATTAGTTAATAAATGATCGAAACTTCAAAATGTACATCAATATGTTCGTAATTAGTTAATAAATGATCGAAACTTCAAAATGTACATCAATATGTTCGTAATTAGTTAATAAATGATCGAAACTTCAAAATGTACATCAATATGTTCGTAATTAGTTAATAAATGATCGAAACTTCAAAATGTACATCAATATGTTCGTAATTAGTTAATAAATGATCGAAACTTCAAAATGTACATCAATATGTTCGTAATTAGTTAATAAATGATCGAAACTTCAAAATGTACATCAATATGTTCGTAATTAGTTAATTAATGATCGAAACTTCAAAATGTACATCAATATGTTCGTAATTAGTTAATAAATGATCGAAACTTCAAAATGTACATCAATATGTTCGTAATTAGTTAATAAATGATCGAAACTTCAAAATGTACATCAATATGTTCGTAATTAGTTAATAAATGATCGAAACTTCAAAATGTACATCAATATGTTCGTAATTAGTTAATAAATGATCGAAACTTCAAAATGTACATCAATATGTTCGTAATTAGTTAATAAATGATCGAAACTTCAAAATGTACATCAATATGTTCGTAATTAGTTAATAAATGATCGAAACTTCAAAATGTACATCCATATGTTCGTAATTAGTTAATAAATGATCGAAACTTCAAAATGTACATCAATATGTTCGTAATTAGTTAATAAATGATCGAAACTTCAAAATGTACATCAATATGTTCGTAATTAGTTAATTAATGATCGAAGCTCCAAAATGTAAAATAATGTTAACACAAAAGATTAGTTACCAAAATTTAAGCGTAATTAATTCAAATAATTTAAAACAAAGGATTAGTTACCAAAATTTTATCGTAATTAATACAAATAATTTTAAAACAAAGGATTAGTTACCAAAATTTAATCGTAATTAATTAAAATAATTTTAAAACAAAGGATCAGTTACCTAAATGTAATCGTAATTAATTAAAAATAATTTTAAAACAAAGGATGAGTTACCAAAATGTAATCGTAATTAATTAAAATAATTTTAAAACAAAGGATGAGTTACCAAAATGTAATCGTAATTAATTAAAATAATTTTAAAACAAAGGATGAGTTACCAAAATTTAATCGTAATTCATTCAAATAATTTTAAAACAAAAGATGAGTTACCAAAATTTAATCGTAATTCATTCAAATTATTTTAAAACAAAAGATGAGTTACCAAAATTTAATCGTAATTCATTCAAATAATTTTAAAACAAAAGATGAGTTACCAAAATTTAATCGTAATTCATTCAAATAATTTTAAAACAAAGGATGAGTTACCAAAGTTTAATCGTAATTAATTAAACTAATTTTAAAACAAAAGATGAGTTACCAAAATTTAATCGTAATCTATTCAAATAATTTTAAAACAAAGGATGAGTTACCAAAATTTAATCGTAATTCATTCAAATAATTTTAAAACAAAGGATGAGTTATCAAAATTTAATCGTAATTAATTCAAATAATTTTAAAACAATGGATGAGTTACCAAAATGTAATCGTAATCAATTCAAATAATTTTAAAACAAAGGATGAGTTACCAAAGTTTAATCGTAATTAATTAAACTAATTTTAAAACAAAGGATATGTTACCAAAATTTAATCGTAATTAATTCAAATAATTTTAAAACAAAAGATGAGTTACCAAAATTTAATCGTAATTCATTCAAATAATTTTAAAACAAAGGATGAGTTACCAAAATTTAATCGTAATTCATTCAAATAATTTTAAAACAAAGGATATGTTATCAAAATTTAATCGTAATTAATTCAAATAATTTTAAAACAATGGATAAGTTACCAAAATGTAATCGTAATCAATTCAAATAATTTTAAAACAAAGGATGAGTTACCAAAGTTTAATCGTAATTAATTAAACTAATTTTAAAACAAAGGATATGTTACCAAAATGTAATCGTAATTAATTCAAATAATTTTAAAACAAAAGATGAGTTACCAAAATTTAATCGTAATTCATTCAAATAATTTTAAAACAAAGGATATGTTATCAAAATTTAATCGTAATTAATTCAAATAATTTTAAAACAATGGATGAGTTACCAAAATGTAATCGTAATCAATTCAAATAATTTTAAAACAAAGGATATGTTACAAAAATTTAATCGTAATTAAGTCAAAAAAAAATTTAAACAAAGGATGATTTTCCAAAATTTAATCGTAATTAATACAAATAATTTTAAAACAAAGGATTAGTTACCAAAATGTTATTGTAATTAATACAAATAATTTTAAAACAAAGGATTAGTTACCCAAATTTAATCGTAATTAATACAAATAATTTTATAACAACGGATTAGTTACCAAAATTTTATTGTAATTAATTCAAATAATTAAAAACAATAGATGAGTTTCCAAAATTTAATCGTAATTAATTCAAATAATTTAAAACAAAGGATTAGTTACCAAAATTTAATCGTAATTAATACAAATAATTTTAAAACAAAGGATGAGTTACCAAAATTTAGTTGTAATTAATTCAAATAATTTTAAAACAAAGGATGAGTTACCAACATATGCGCCTTCAACAAGGGGGAATAATTTATTTTTACAATATATTTATTCGTAATTCTCCCCCGGCACCTCCACAACTGTTGACAAGGAAAACTATTTTTTTCTTACCTAATTATTTTGTATATACCTAATTTTAAAAGCGTCGGGTTTTGACAAGGGGGGGGGCGTCTCCCGAAATATCAAATGATTTTCAATCATCCGGACACGTTTATTATGTAACGCTGAAAATAAAATCAATAGATAATTATTTCACATGTACATCATGTCACAAAATAAAATAAATAAATAATCTTCAATTACGGCTAAATAATATTGTTAGATGATATAGTCTTTCGTTTTTGTTTCCGTTATTTATTTATTTTTCTCAGTAAACCTTATAATTATTTTATATACCTAATTTTTAACTGGTGATACCAGATCAGGCTGCCCTGTGGCTCCCTGAGACGAAATTCACCTACATTGACGTTTTTTTTTTTTTTTTTTTTTTTTTTTTTTTTTTTGTAGAACTTAATTATTTTCTACAAAACCAAAACCAAAAACAACAGCCCCTCTCGCTTTCTCCCTCCCCTTTTTTATTTTATTTTTAGAACTTGAAGCATAAATCTTTTACTATAATGACCAGATTCGGCATTAAATAACCCAAAAAGGGTTGATATGCCGTAAAACAAAACTACCAAACCAAAAACGATGATTAAACATTTGAAGATATAAAGAACTTGAAGCATAAAAACTTTTACTATAATGACCAGATTCGGCATTAAATAACCCAAAAAGGGTTGATATGCCGTAAAACAAAACTACCAAACCAAAAACGATGATTAAACATTTGAAGATATAAAGAACTTGAAGCATAAAAACTTTTACTATAATGACCAGATTCGGCATTAAATAACCCAAAAAGGGTTGATATGCCGTAAAACAAAACTACCAAACCAAAAACGATGATTAAACATTTGAAGATATAAAGAACTTGAAGCATAAAAACTTTTACTATAATGACCAGATTCGGCATTAAATAACCCAAAAAGGGTTGATATGCCGTAAAACAAAACTACCAAACCAAAAACGATGATTAAACATTTGAAGATATAAAGAACTTGAAGCATAAAAACTTTTACTATAATGACCAGATTCGGCATTAAATAACCCAAAAAGGGTTGATATGCCGTAAAACAAAACTACCAAACCAAAAACGATGATTAAACATTTGAAGATATAAAGAACTTGAAGCATAAAAACTTTTACTATAATGACCAGATTCGGCATTAAATAACCCAAAAAGGGTTGATATGCCGTAAAACAAAACTACCAAACCAAAAACGATGATTAAACATTTGAAGATATAAAGAACTTGAAGCATAAAAACTTTTACTATAATGACCAGATTCGGCATTAAATAACCCAAAAGGGTTGATATGCCGTAAAACAAAACTACCAATCTACCAAACCTAATTTTTAAAGCGTATGTTTTAGTGACAACATACTTTTATAAGTAACTAAACGCTTTACAAAATGTTTTTTTTTATTTCAGCATTTAATGTTCGTAGTTTTATTTGTTCGTAAAAAATAAATGTATATTTTTAATTAGTTAAGTAACTTCCTTATGTTTAAAGTTTAACAGCAAACTTATTGTTTAATAAAATTGTACATTGACATCCTCCGTTAAATTACTTTCAACTTCCACCCCCAAAAAATTCTACTTTTTTAGCCGATTACATGTGAACACCCTAAAAACTTAGCGGAAAGAAGAAAAAGAAGAAAAAAACGCTTTTATAGAATTTATAGTGGGGGATCAGTTTCGTATATAAATCTAATGTAAAATAATCCCTAGTTTTTCTGCCCATTCTAGCGTTTTTGGTCAGTAAACTAAATCCTTTTTTTACCACTATGGGAGCTAAATATACTGGGGGGGGGTTATTTGGAGGGAAGAAGGGGTCTACTGTTTAGGCAATTATGTGAGGTTTCATCACGTTGCCACTCGGACTTAGGGTTAGTGGTAAACACATTTGGTAAACTGCTCTAAAAGGTCAGAATGGCCGGAAACGGTGGATCATTTAACGTTAAATATATGAAACTGATCCCCCACTCTAAATTTTAAGATAAATTTTTTTTTTTTCTTCTATTCCGTTTTCCACGGTATTCACCTTTCACATGTAATCGTCTAAAAAAGCAAAATCTCATTTTTGAAGGGATGGGGTATTTAGTGGGGACTGTTAATCTGCAAATTTACTCATATTTTATTTTGTTTAATCGTAGAATTTTTACCATACGTCCCCTTTTTGTAATTTTAAGTAATTGATTTGTGTTTACCGTTCCTATTTGAATTAATTAAATAGGTTCTTTAAAATTAGTTAATTAAATACCTTATTTTTAAGGCGTGAATAAATATATAAAAAAAGTTTGGATATTATTGTAGATAAACACCCTAAAACTAACCCTAACCCTAACCCTAACCCCAACCACCACCAAAACAATGAGAGTTTACCTTTATAAAGCGATTACGTGTGAATACGCTGAAAAAACTGGCGGAAAGAAAAACAGCAATAACAACGAAAATAAATATTTTAGAATTAAGTGTAAGGGATCAGTTTCACATACAAATTTAATGTAAAATGATCCCGACTGCCGAGTAATTCTAGCGTTTTATGGCAGTTGAACTTTTTTTTCTTTTAGAGATAAAACGTTGTGAATTTTTTTTAGGAAGAGGGGTTCACTATTTTAGCCGATTACGTGCGGTTTTACGACCTTGCCAGTCAGACTTAGGGTTAGGGTTAGAGTTAGTAGTTAAAAAGTTTTTAGTCAATTGCCCTAATAAGTTAGAATGGAAAGGAAATGGAGGGGTATTTAACATTCAATTTATATACAAAACTGATCCCCGACTAAATTTTTAAATATTTTTTTTTTTTCTTTCTTTATTCCGTTAAGTTTTCCAGAGTGTTTACATAGAACCTCATTTTTTTAGGGGAGGGGGGATTTAGCTGGGGGTGTTAATCTAGAAATTAAGCAAAGTTTGTTGTTAAAATTATGGTATTTCTGAGTAAAAACATATTTTTCTAACTATACGACCCTCCCCTCACGATTGAGTGCTGACTGAAGTGCGAGTAGGTTTTGATAATATATCATAAATTCCAATGTAACACACACACACACACACAAACACACATACACACACACACATATATATATATATATATATATATATATATATATACCCTGAAACATGAATATATATATATATATATATATATATGGATTACTTTTATGTACGTATAAAATTTATATATATATATATATATATATATATATATATATATATATATATATATATATATATTAACGTAAAATACGTCCTATAAAGTTCTGGGAAGTCTAATAATGCAATTTTCTGCATCTTAATCACTTAGGAAGTGAGACAATCGAAATAATAGTAAGCAACAAAAAAACAACGAACGCTGCAATCGCTAATAAAAATAATTACATAAAAATACATTAAATATTTAGGTGATAAAAATTGTACATATTTCTAGAAGAGTGTCTTGGTTCGATCGTAAAGACGCTGGACTATAGCCATCAATTTCGAAGGTTTGATTCTCGTCTAAGTTAGCCATGCTGATGACGGCTGTGAGCCAGAAACACGTGTCCATGGATTACTTTTTTGTACGTATAAAATTAATATATATATATCTATTAAATATCTGTTATTGTTCATTATCTATGTACGTATACGTTTCGCCCTTACTAATTGGGACTCATAAGCATAGAGATATGACTATTCACTACCGGTCATGCGATTCGAAACCCCGGATTACGAGTATTTTGGAACTAAAATACAACGCCTTAACCACTCGGCCAAGTTGAACAACGGCCAGAGTTTTAAAATCCCACTTTCTAACCTTTTGTCACATCTTCCCGACGTAAGAAAG
Organism: Sepiola atlantica; assembly: GCA_963556195.1. Taxonomy (NCBI): domain Eukaryota; kingdom Metazoa; phylum Mollusca; class Cephalopoda; order Sepiida; family Sepiolidae; genus Sepiola; species Sepiola atlantica. The sequence goes on from OY744521.1 coordinate 5,781,566, forward strand.
AGATGTTTTTCTAAAATATGTATTATTGATTAAAATTAGAGTAACCCGTTTTGATGGTAATATAATTCTGATAAATAAATTTTAAAAAACTTTCGCATTTATTGATTTAGATATGACAATACCAATTATAAATGTATATTACAGAATGCTAATTCATTAGAAACGGTTTGTTATATTTATACGCAAATTAGGAAAATCTACCGCTGTTTGTGGGTGTTTGTAGCTTACTACATATACGGTAAGGATTAAGCTATACCGTGAATGCGGTATTTTGGTGAGAGTGTCTATTGTAGATTAATTTCAAGATATTTTGGGGGAAAGGTATGACTATCGACCCCACAAACAAAGATTTATTGCCAAAATTGTATGACTACCACCCCTTCCTCCTAAAACGATTAAGGCTCAATGCCTAAGTATAAAGATGTTTGTTTGTAATCGTTAAACAATATAAATTTGAATTTTTTTTACTAAATAGAGTTCGCTGCTTGAAACCAAAATTGTCAATAATAAACATTTCAGTAATAAGTATCTTGTAAACAAGGGACAAAAACTTTTGCATTTATTAATAAAAGTGGATAAACATTAACATGTATTTATATAAATAGATAAATGTTAATATTTTCGTAATTTCAATACAAATTTATTTATCTTTTAAATAAGAAATAAAGGGATATAAAAAAATACATCAATTCGATTAGGCTGTGATGCGCAGGGGGGCTCTTTTAAAAACAATATAAAAGAAAATTTGGATCGGCTGTTGCGAGAAGGAAAAGAGAGAGGGGCAGGGTGAAGGAGAAGGACTGAGGGGAGAGCGCTTACCTAGGCTCTCTGTCTATGAACTGCTATCCGTCGGTATATATTTTTCTCTAGCTAGATAAAATATATAAGTTTTATTTGTGTGATCTTGACTTTGCTTGAAAATTAATGAGCATATTGTAAGCAATATGCTCATCAAATGTTCTCGTAATTGATCCTTTGTTATGAAATAACTTTAATTAATTACTGTTACTATCAACGAAACTATTGCATATACATGAGAGAAATAAGACGATAAAATTACGGAGCAATAACACCAAGCATTAATGTATTATAGACTGTTTAAAAATATATATGCAAATTAGGATTCAAATTTCTTTTTAAGTGTTATTCGTCAGTACGGCATATATCGTATTTCAAAATATTAAGTTGCATTATTGATTTAAATAACAGTAAATCGTTTTGATGATAATATATGTTATAAATAAAAAAACAATTTCGCATTTATTAATTTCGATATAGATCAGATATATGGCAAAAATAAAAAGACACACCGAAAAGTGGATATATTTGTTTCTGAGGTTGGGGTATTCCCTCGAAAATTTAAATAAAAAAGGGAAGACACACCACCGTTCAATTACGGTTCGAACTTAACACTGATAAATATAATACAATTATTTAAAAAGTATTGATTTCTCAATATTGTCATTATTGTCATATGTTTACTATTTTACGTACCGCCGGTGTCACCTAACCAACGCATTGTCACCGCCTTCTAACAATACTTATTACATATGAGAGATGTGTCTAGGCCTATATGTATGTATATGTATATGGCGTATAAAGAAATGGTAAAGTTACATTGAGATATAGTTTAAAGAAAGAATAGACACATTTCTCAACTTTTACATTAAAATTAACAAAAAGGGGGTTGTTAAACATAACGCATATAATAACAAATTGTATAAATGCATTATATATACTAGCCGACCCATGCACGGACGTCGCCTGGAAATATTGAATAATCCAGGAAATACATGATCACTCCTATGAACAACATATAAGTATTTTTATTCCATCTTTTTGAGTGATGTTCTTACGATGAACGTTTAATTCAAGTAGTAAGTGAATATTTTTGGCAAAAATCTGGCTCTGGATTTGAATAATAAACGATATCTAAATTAAATTTAATTTCAAGTAAATAATAAATAGTCTACGTCGTATTTATAAGAAGCAAAAGCGTGCAAGTCAAAGACACTACGGTAACTGTTCTACTGTCTCGTACCACGGCAAGTTTCCGCTAGACGACATGTAAAAAACGCTTGCGCACAAGTAAATCTACTGCTACTACGATGAATATGTACCCTTCCCCATCAATAAACTAAACGTAAAACCAAGCACGCACATGAAAACATAGGGCATAAGACTGCATTAAGCGTGAATTTACAAGAAAGAAGTCTAGGGGGCAAGACTGTGAAACCTACGGAACATTTAATAATTTTTTTAAAATTTTAATACGAAAACGACAATCAGAAAAATTGAAAAAAATAAAAAAGTATAATTAAACAGACGAATTCTGTTATTTTTAACAACGTTTGCATATATATATATATATATATATATATATATATATATATATATATATATATATATATATATATGATGATAATATACCATTCTTTGAAAAGCCTGGCTTAAGGAAAAAAACATACTTTTATTAAATACACCTTGCATTGAACAACTGAAGATGAAATAGATGTGTCATTCTTACATTTGTTTATTTCTCTTCTTTCATTTATCTATACAATTGCTCTATCGTGTATATTGAGCTTTAATCACTTCACGATAGGTTCACATTTCTAAAAGTATACATTCTACTTTTAGTTTGATACCTTTATATATATATATATATATATATATATATATATATATATATATATAATGTAAAATATAATATATATAATGTGTAATATAAAATAATATATATATATATATAGAGAGAGAGAGAGAGAGAAAGATAAAGAGAGAGAATTGAGAAAAATAAATTTATTACATTATTTATTCCAGTTCCTAGAATTAACTGAAATAAATAATGTTATAAATTTATCTGCCTTAACTTATTTTATTATAGCTCTGTTTGATCTATAGGTTAAATCATTGAGCTAGTTTTAATAGCTGCAGTATTGGAGTGTTGAATGTCAATAGTTTATACCAGCTTCTCATTACACTCTTGTAGATTTATACTCCATCCAAGTCTATACTTTCACTTTTGTACATATACATACATATATATATATATATATATATATATATATATATATATATATATATATATATATATATAGAGAGAGAGAGAGAGAGAGAGAGAGAGAGAGAGAGGGGACATAGATAAATGGGTAGATAGATAGATAGAGACGTTGATTGATGGATAGACAAATAAATTGTGTAGTAATAGCTGACATAATATGTTTAGAATGATTAAACTTTTCTCTATAATAATTATGCGTTAGAAATTTCCCCAATAGTAAAAAAGGTCTATATATATATATATATATATATATATATATATATATATATATGCAGTATGTTGTATCATACAACTATGATACATATCAGTCTGATAGCGGCTTTGTTGCCGTGATTATATATATATATATATATATATATATATATATAATAATGGTAATAATCCAGGTAAAATATCAACAGGGTGGTAATCCAGAGAATTTAAACCGGGTTTATAAAAAGTGCTCAATATCAAAATAGAGCTTTATATATGATAATTTTTTTTTATTTACACAGACATGTAAAAAATCTGCACGCTGGCATGTCGATGTTATCGATCAACAGTTATTATAAACTGAGATTTCATCAGGCAGAGTTCGAATCCGATCTAAACCTGATCATATTTGGAAAGAATAGAACCTTTCAAATATGATCTAAGATTAAGATCGGATTCTAACTCTACCTGATGAGATTTCAGTTTATAATAACTGTTGATCGATAACATCGACATGCCAGTGTCGCAGATTTTGTACATGGCTGTGTAAATAAAAATAATCATGTACATATATATATATATATATATATGTGTGTGTGTGTGTGTGTGTGTGTGTGTGTGTGTGTGTGTTTAAAAAATAGTTGATATATATACGTTTTTAAAACAGTTTTTAAGCCAATTCGAAACAAAACGCTTACAGCAAATTAGTTTAATTAAAACCAATCATTTGAATAATAGATTTGAAAATATCGTTTTGAATTTCTTGCGACAATCAAAAAATAGTTTGTGAATCCAATTAACCTATTCAAAAATATATACATCCTATACACTTACATGGACTTATCTATCTATCTATCTATCTATCTATCTATCTATCTATCTATCTATCTATCTCTTTATCTCTCTCTCTCTCTCTCTCTATATATATATATATATATATATATATATATATATATATATATTCGCACTCTGATGTAAGAAAAAGACGGTTTCAACCTAGTTTAAGCTAAAATGAGAGATTTACAAAAATTTATTAGCGTAATCGAATACGATAAAATGAGTCTGTAAAAAGACGAAACACGTTTCCGTGGATGTTAATAATTTATAAATATATATATATATATATATATATATATATATATATATATATATATATATTTATGTATGTGGTATATATATATATATATATACAAATATATAATTTATTTTCAGAAAAACTGACCATAGAGTGGGGTAAGAGTCTAATATGTTCATTAATTTAAATAATTAATTTCGTAATGTTGTCATAAACGTGATTGATTTGCGAAAGGATTACAATATATCTTTGACAGTCCAGTAGCTTTGGAATTATGGATTAAGAAATATTTTCAAATTTGTTTTTTAGTGGTAAATTTGATAAATAGTGTGCACTGAATGTAAAAATGCTGAATATAATGATCAATAATAATAATAATAATAATAAGAAGAAGAAGAAGAAGAAGAAGAAGAAGAAAAAGAAGTAGAAGAAGAAGAAAAAGAAGTAGAAGAAGAAGAAAAAGAAGAAGAAAAAATAAGAATGATGATGATGATGATGATGATGATGATGATGATGATGATGATGATGATGATGATGATGATGATGATGATGATGATGATGATGATGATAAAGACTGCAATAATAAAGACAGCTGCAATCTTAAGGAAAATCCTCAAATGCGGAAACCAACACGCATAGGTTACGGACGGTAACCAGTCACATGGAAGTTACTATAGTAAGAAAACAAAAGCCACAGGAAAAACACCACTACATTAACCTAAAGAATAGAAACTGCAAGAAATTTCATAAACTGCCCTCCCACCCTCAACAACAGAAAAGTGATGACAACAGCCTCGGCTAATACTACACAAAATATTCGTGAAGGGTCAAGGAGGATGGGAAGACCGAGGAGAGAGACCACTAACTAAACCTCTATTAGAAAAGTGCGGAGAGTGCTGGGACCTTGGGGAGGCTTATTGCCACCCAAATACCAGAGGTGACCAATGGTCGTTATTAGCGAGAACAATGGTTAGCGGCTGTTGCGATACTGCAAAGTCATTTGCAATGGTTATCGGACAGAGGTGGAAAGTACTGGAAATGGGAGAATACGTGTTGTCACTCAGACTCCAGGGAACACCACCGGTTATTATCATTGAGCAATCACTGTTTATTACTTGTATGATAACTCTTAGTGAGTACAAATAATAATAATTATTATTAGTAGTAGTAGTAGTAGTAATAATAATTATTATTACTACTACTACTACTAACAATAATAATAATATTTATAATTATCATTATTACTACTAATAATAATAATGATAATATTAATAATTAGCATTATTACTACTACTACTACTAATAATAATATTGATAATTATCATTATTACTACTACTACTACTAATAATAATAATAATTATTATTATTATTATTATTACTACTACTACTAATAATAATAATAATAATAATTATTATTATTATTATTATTATTATTATTATTATTATTACTACTACTACTACTACTACTACTACTAAAAAACAGCAAAAGGAACAAATATTATTTTGTGTGCCTTATTTTGAAATGTTAATGTTTCGGACAAAAATAATTCTTAACAAAATGAACAGATTAAATAATTTTTCAAATCACCATATCAAAATTGAAATGACTTCATTTACAATTTATTTTTTCTTAAAAATAAATTGTAAGGAATAAAAAATATTTTCTACAAAAAAAAAAAACGATTTCTGTAGAAGCCGAGCAATTGGGTGCTTATTTTGCCAATTTGGTTTATGATAAATTTTTTTAAGCAAATGAGATCATTGTATTACTTGAATAATATTGTATTACTTGAATAATATTTAGATGTTCATGTCCTAGGTGTTCATTTTTATTTCCTCTCATAAACTGGTCGCAGATAAAGCATAATCACCTAAGGGTTTTTTACCCCGCCCAATAAACCGGTATTGTCCGGACCTTCGGATCTGGATTCACGCCGGTCTATCGGTTGTCCGTCCTGTGCAGTTCTAGGATGTGCACCCTCCCAGGCTTTGCCTTCTCACCCTTTGAGAAGGGGTTAGTTTATTGCTAATCGCCTGAGGCGCCCCTACCGGAAAGTGCCGACGGGGCTGACCAGGCAATTTTTAAACAGCCAGAGAGCTCAAATTCTCGAGCGCTGGCCTTTCCCCACTTTCCCCGCTATTTTTCTTTTTACTTTTGTTAACCTCAAACAAGTCATTTTGTCACTGAATCTTAAGAGGTTACTGTGATGGAGACAAGATTCATAGAAGAGAAGGAGGACGGGGGATTTTGTTTTTATTCTGATGTCAATAAAACCTAATCCATAAGTGAAAGACACATGAAAATGCTATACGGCCTTCGGACTGGGATCGATGTGTAGTATATGTTTTGAACTTTATCAGAGGAGGAGATTCATTCTAGACAGAGAATATTTTTATGTTGTCCGAATTCAGAGATCCCTGGATTTTCCTATCATTAAAAACCGACCAAGAGTCCGACTTTCCCCTGTAGGACATCATTATATTAGATTCTAAAAATGTTAGCAATTAATGATTATTTTAAAACTCCCTTTTAAGCTGGCCTTATGCTTCTTGGCATTCGGGTTATTATCAATGTAGAGTGTTAATATATATATATATATATATATATATATATATATATATATATATATATATATATATATAGAGAGAGAGAGAGAGAGAGAGAGAGAGAGAGAGATTTATCTACCCCCACAAGGTAAAATGTGACACAAGGTCGGGAAAGTGAGATTTGAAAAGCCAGCGCCCGAGAGGTGAGCACTCTGCCCATTTTAAAAATTGCCTGGGCAGCCCCGTCGGCATTCCCCGGTAGGGGCGCCTCAGGCAGTAAGCAATAAACTTACTCCTCCCCAAAGAGGGGAGGCAAAGCCTGAGAGGGTGGACCTCCTAGAACAGCACAGGACAGCGGGACTACACTTTGATTATGGCCAAAAGGTCACAAATATATATATATATATATATATATATATATATATATATATATATATATATATATATATATATATAGTTATTTATTTATTTTGGTACAGAAAAATTAGTACAACATTCGTACCGTCGGTTTCAAGCACTGAAGGACTTAGCCATCCGGCTCTCTTCAGTTTATGTTGTCACCAAGCTGAATAGAACCGGATGGCTAAGTCCTTCTGTGCTTGAAACCGACGGTACGAATGTTGTACTACTTTTTCTGTAACAAAATAAATGAATATTATGCTCTTAATTTTTTATTTTTAACTTTAATTCTCAATTAATCGAGCACTCTGCTGGGCTTTTTCCTGCTATATTATAAAGAAGTTATATATATATATATATATATATATATATATATATATATATATATATATATATATATATATATATATATATATATATATATAACCATATTTATGAAAAATTAAAAAAAATTCAAATCTATTTGGGCATATCTTAGGGAGGACGGCCCCTAGAGTAAATGTGGTATTGTGGTGACGGAGATGATTCTAGTTAAGAGTAGGATAGACATGTTTTACTTCTTTAGACCAAGGATGAACAACGACACCCATTCGCCCCACACTTCTGATGGCCTTGTGCCTGATTTGTTTCGAATGTAAATTTTTTTTTTATATTTTCTACAAATAAATAATTCAAAGTGAAGTATCTGTGCTGCCATCGGAAGAGCAAGAGAAATCCTTCTTGACTGGGACAATTACTATTTTTATCTCATCTAGATCCTAATTTTGGGGGACCTGGGTTCTTCCACCTAAAAAAACTACCTCGTGGTAAGGCAAATAAATATGGATACCCTAATGGGAACTTAATTCCACATAATCAGAACATGTCAAGACCCATAACCTCAGTGTTGTTATCTGTTTTCTAAACTTTTTAGCATAACGTTTTTAGTTGCTTTCTAGTATTTAGCATGTCATCTGTGGTATTTGAAGTTTCAGGTATGTCTTTTTGTTTGTTTTAGTCGTGTATCACCACTTATCAAGGCTAAAAGCCACTCGAGAATAAACCATTCCTGGGACGGGTATCGTTTCTTGTATTGCATATATTAATTCACCAGAATCTCATTCTGTTTTAAATTAATTATGGTATACACTGTTGTTAAGAAAGTACTTACTTGCTGATCCTGTTGTATGGACGAAACCTGGGTAGTGAGCTCCTGTTACTAATTCGATTTTTAAATAGCTCTATTCCGAATATATTGAGCACGTTTTAATATTTATTAACATCTCATGTGTATCCGTTCGAGTAAGTTTTCTTGTGTATAGGGGTTCGACGGTTTCCACTTAGCGTAAAGTATTATATGTGTAATTAGAATAGTCCTCTTGGTAACCGGCAATGTAAACAAATACAAAAACATAATTTCTCTCCATTTCATGTGAGTGAGATGGTGTAAGGGGGGGGGGGTTAGATTGCTGACGACTGTAAAAGCGATCGGGTTTCGAAAGCATGAAATATTCACCATATCTGGCTACACTGAATAGCTGTCCATCTATTTCTCTCTCTCTCTCTCTCTCTCTCTCTCTCTCTATATATATATATATATATATATATATATATATATATATATATATATAAAATTATTTATGCATACAGACGCTAGCGTTTCAAGCTTATAGCTCTCATATATATATATATATATATATATATATATATATATATATATATATATATATATATATTGATAACATACCATATATATATATATATATATATATTTATATATATATATATATTGATAACATACCATATATATATATATATATATATATATATATATATATATATATATATATATATGGTATGTTACCAATAGCGTAACGGCTAGAAGCGCCGACTATCGTAAAAGAAAAACATTCAAATTTCTATCCAGGTTTGAAGCGCTTGTGTTTGCCTATCTAACCATGCGTAAAAACTGTGATACAGCAAAATAGTCTGGAGATCTATATCTTTATAAATTAAGTATGCGTATATTTTTCATATATTTTTATGCACAGAATTCACAGCTAAACTAATGAACCGATCATTATAAATTTTGGAAGGGGGTTGAATTCATTCGCGAAAATTAAGATACCTCCGAATTTTTATGAAATGTTAAAACTCTAGTAATTAGACATCAATTAATAAACATTCCCGAAATTTCAGTTTCTTTGGGTTATTTAAAAAAGTTTAGAGGGAATAATACGGGTACGACGTCCCATTTGAACATTTTTAATATTTCAGATTTGCATTGAATTTCATCCATAGTCATTAGACACCAATAAAACAATATTCCATGATTTTTTTTTTTTCGTAAGACCCTTTAAATCTTAAGCTTTGAATTTACGCATTTTCTAGAATGAAAATTATTTCATGGGTTATGATTAAATTGGATAAGGATTTTAGACATAAGGTTTAGTAACGTTTTTCATCGTAAGGCCACATAAAATTGCTGCAAAACTGTTCTTTTAATATATATATATATATATATATATATATATATATATATATATATATATATATATATATATATATATACTTTTGTTATTGTCTTTACTAGCGATAGGGCACCGGTGCATTTATTATTTCCTTTTTTATGCACGCAAAAAATTAATTTATACAAAGTTAATGATAATAAAAAAATTTTAATATATATACATATATGTATATATATATATATATATATATATATATATATATATATATATATATATATATATATATATAATAAAGAAAGGAAAAAAGTGTTCCGAAGTAATGGAAATTGAAAAAGGTAAACCAAAAACTATTATTTATGTATTCCTCAACGTTTCGTCTTTATTTCAAGACTTCCTGAGGACTATTGTATGAAGAAAAACAAAACAGATGTACAAAACATTTGGTATTGTGTTTTGTTTTTCTTCATACAATAATCCTGAGG
>OY744521.1:5796775-5806775 GCA_963556195.1 Sepiola atlantica
CCGCCGTGGGAGGAAGATAAATAGCAACGGTATCATTTGGTAAAAACCACAACCATAGAAATAGAAAACCGATGGTAATGTGCTGCCTTATTAGCATTAGCAAATTTACAACCTAAACGCTAGAATATGATTTTAGGACCAATTTTTTAAGCTGCCCACAAAAAATAGTTCATTTAATTTTCTTTCCTCCAATAACTACAAGAAACCCTTCCAACCACCGATTGTCATGGCAAATAACACCCTACCTGAGAGTTCATCATTCAAACTCCTCGGCCTAACCTTCACAGGTAACGTGAATTGGAACAAATACATTGAAGACATTGCCAAGGCTGCTGCAAAGAAGGTGGGCTCTCTCTACCGTGCTAGTAAACTCCTCACACCTGACATTATCCTGTATCTCGACAAAGCCACCATCCGCCCATGCATGGAGTATTGTTGCCACTTCTGGGCTGGTGCATCATCCATTAGTCTCTCCCTCCTAGACAAGATCCAAAAAAGAGTCGCCAACCTAATAGGTCCCTCACTGTCAAACAAGCTCCAGTCCCTGTTCCATCGTTGCAATGAAGCATCCTTGTGCTTGTTTTTACAAATACTTCAATCGATTATGCTCCGATGAACTGGCTACTCTGGTGCCTCCTCGACGTAAATTCACTAGACCAACTCGACAATCAGCTAAATCCAATCCATTCACTGGGTAGGTCTCCAGATGCCGGAGAGCCTTCTACTCCAAAGGCTTATTTTCCTCGTGCTGCTGGCCTCTGGAACTCCCTTCCTGCCACCTGTTTCCCCGACAGTACCGACATGCAGAGGTTTAAAACTAATGTAAACAGACATCTCGCTACACCCCCAACTTAGGATGACACCCAAAACATACTCACTAATTCTCAGAAACCTTTTACGTCTACAGTGGCGGCCTGCCTTGTTTGGGGTGAAACATCATATCATAAATTCTTTTTTTTTTTATTTGACTTAATTTTTATATTAAAATTTGTAAATTTACCTCGTAGTTTATGGAGTAGTGTTGCCATATCTGGGCTGGTGCACAAGCCATTAGTCTCCCCCTTTTGGCCAAGGTGCAGAAAGGAGCTTCTAACCTAAGGGGTCCAGGTCCTGTCGCATCGCCGTCGTGTTGCATCCCTGCGCTTTCTTTAGAAATACTTCAACGGAATGTGTTCCGATGAACTTGCTGCACTTTTAACCCCTAAACGAAAATCACCTGATCAACACGACTAGCAGCAAAATCCCACCCCTTCACTGTAAAGGTCATTAAATGCCGGAAGGTTTTTTACTCTGCTAGCTTCTTTCCTCTGACCGCCTCCCTTTGGAATTCTCTCCCTGCTCGTTGAATCCCCAACCGTACCAAGATGCAGAAATATAAATGTTATGTAAATAAACATCTTGCTCCCCATCCAGGTTGTCTCCCTATAAATATGACTGCTCATACAGAAGCTACCCATCCTTCAGTGTCGAGATGCCTTGTTTTGTGGTAACAAAAACTAATCTAAAATGTCAGTGAAATATTCTTCTAAAAAAATGTATTAAAACTTATCAAATAATGTCCACGGTATTGATCGTGTGGATTTTAAAAACCTGCTTCAAATTAATATATGTCTTTTATAACACCTTCCCGCCATTGGTCTTCGGGCTAGGATCAAGGTGTAATATCTGTTCTGTACTTGGTCGGAAAAAGAAGGGTCCCAATATCGATTGGGACATCTTTTATATTTGTTCAATCCAGTGTGCTCATTTTGGGGCAGCTAGATATACTCCACATAAAATACCCGACTTTGGGTCTAACTTTACTCTCGTAGGGAGGTAGGTAAATAGGGGCTTTTATAACCTAGAAACTGGAAAATGTAAGAGAATATTGTAAATGAGTCATATATATATATATATATATATATATATATATATATATATATATATATATAGGGTGGGCCAAAATAAGGGTCCTATCTTTAAATTTGAATAACTTGAATTTGAATAACTTCCACAAAATAAAAGTTAAACTCACCAAACTTTATGTGTGTGTAGACTGACCCTTCCGAGATTTTTTGAAATAAACAAAACAAATTTTAGCCGAAAAACACTTCTTAAAACTTACAAAAACTAAAGTATTGTTTTTTACACTGTTTTGAGTTTTTTAAGCAAAAATAATGTTTTCTAAATGAGGGTACGTTCCTTAGGGCTAATACGGCTCATGCTTGCTTCGGAAGGGGTCCTTTACTTATTCTAAAAAAAAAAATTTAAAAAATCAATAAATAAAAAAGTTATGAATTTTTAAAAATAGGACCCTTATTTTTGCCCACCCTGTATATATATATATATATATATATATATATATATATATATATATATATATATATATGTATATATATATATATATATATATATATATATATATTTATGCAAACATTTTTTTAAAATACAGAATCCGTCTGTTTAATTATACATTTTTATTTTTACAATTTTTCTGATGGTCTTTTGTATTAAAATCAAAATAATAATAAATGTTCCATAGGGTTCACAGGTTTCACGAACGTTTTCGATTCTTTCGTCGAATCATCCCCAGGTGTCAAAAGCAAATGAACAAAAAGCTGGAGAAAGAAGAGAATTTTAAAAAGACGGTGGAGAAACGCACATAGAACGTTTTCCGCATTGTTCCAGGAAGTCGTTGGATGGCATCACAGAACAAAATCGCATTGCATACTTTTTTTAATGGTATTTGGAGAGAGTTTCCCAGCAGAGTGCTCAATTATAAAAACAAAAGTAAAATTAATTAGATAATTAATAAGAGCATAATATCTATTTATATGTAATACAGAAAGTTAGTACCACATCCGTACCATCGGTTTCAGATCTGAGAAATTCTGACCTTCGTCAGCGGCTTAATGAATCCGAACGACTCCGCTGACGAAGGTCTGAATTTCTCAGATCTGAAACCTATGGTACGGATGTGGTTCTAACTTAGTATATTGCATATATATATATATATATATATATATATATATATATATATATATATATATATAGTATGTGACAATTAAAGTAGTATTTCATATACTTGACATCGATTCTTATGACAGTCAATTTCAAAAGCAAAATATGCACGACAGTTAAGGGGTAGATGTATATTTTTTTGACATAGTTCATCCCAAACGAGGCAGACCGCCTTTGTAGACTAAAGGAAAAAGGTGAGAGTTTTTTTGGGTTTTTTTTTTAGGTGGGGGGCGGGTCAACCTAAATTGGGAGCTGTGCAGCGAGATGTCTGCTTACATTAGTTTTAAATTTCTGCATGTCAGTACCGTCAGGAAAACAGGGAGCAGGAAGGGAGTTCCAGAGTCCAGCAGCACGAGGAAAGAAGCTCTTGGAGTAGAAAGCTCTTCGGCACGGGTAACAAATAAATAGGTGACGGATGAAAACGAAATAACTGTACATTTTGCAGGAAGCTGCACGTAACCGATTTTAAGAAAGAATAAAGGAATTTTTGTTTAAATAGACTTACTTTCTTGTGAATAACAAGGAAAGCCATTCTGTATTAGAAATATGAACAAAAAAGTGGTACTTTTGAGCAGAGTGTATGATGAAAAATTATAAAAGGAAAGTAAGTAATATCGATTTGTCAAATAAACGGCCAATTTGTAAATACGTAAACGAAACAGATCGAGTAAAGTTACAAAGAGAAGCTGCATTTATTGACTTTAATATATCATTTTGTTGCTAGTGTATATTTTTCAAATAAAGGCAACATACACGTATTTATCGACCGAATTGATTTCGTTTATCCGTCGTTTCTATTTAGATGATAATTGCAAATGTCTACTTTGTATTAAACGGTGAATCTTTATAACTTGCTACTCCTGAAAATATTATCCGATCGGAAGTATTTTTAGAAAAGAAAATGAAGAACAGTATTATTATTGATATTAATACTGTATTGTTAAAGCTGTTACACGAATGATGAAAAAAATATTACAATATCTATTGTAATTTTTTTTTATTTCGTCTGAAAAAATCGGCACTTGTTAGAGCACAAACAAACATAATATAGGGAAAAAATTAACGAATTTCCCAGTTTGTCTTATTTAGCAAAACATGTATAAAAGAAGGTTTGTTGTTTAAATATATATATATATATATATATATATATATATATATATATATATATATATATATTAAGGCAATAAGCTAAACACACATTAGGGCTGTCAGCATTATAAATTATTTCGATCTATGTGGGTCTCATTAGATGCATAACCAACCACAGTTCCGAAATGTTGCTGTTTATGCGTCTGATGAGACCCATCTAGGTCGAAATAATTTATAATGCGGACAGCCCTAATGTGTGGTTAGTTTATTTCCTTTAAATTTATTCCTGCTCTGTTAATAAGTACATTGAGTTCTTTTACTCGGATTCCCATCGAAGCCATTCAATTCTGCACACTATATATATATATATGGGAAATGAAAAAGGAAAAAATCAAGAGATATTTTTTATATATTCATCAACGTTTTGTCTTTATTGTAAGACTTCCTCGGGATTGTTTAAGAGAATAAAAACGTTATAAACACAAGTATATTAGTTGGAAATAGTCTGTATGTATAGAATGTAAAAAATATTTATGTTCATCTTCTGGGCGAAACATAAAAATAAAAATGTGTAACACTTTAGTATTATAGTAGGTATACACCATCGGTTTAATGCCTCCCACCACAAAAAAAACGAATTTAAGGCGATTCAGTGTGAAAACAACCATAAAAAAACTTATCGAAAAAAAACAAAAACATGAACAAAAAAAAAACAAGTATTCAAGAAATTAAAGTTGGAGATCAGTTTCGCATATAAATTTAACGTAAATACAGGGGTTACATCGACTGAAACGTTGTGATAAAAACACTCAAATTTTGAATTTTGGCTATTCCCCTGCCAACTTATCCATCTATGTAACTCCTCTGATGAAAAGATTGTAATCTTCGAAAAGCCTGGCTTCAGGAAAAAAATAAACATGTTTTTATCGAGTACACCTTTCATTGAATAGATTTGTCATTCGCACATCTTTATCTCTCTTCCTTCATGTATCTTTACTATTGCTCTATCTAGTATATTGAGCTTAAATCATTTCACTATAGGTTCAATTCTCTAAAAGTATACTTTTTGTCTCATATTTTATATATATATATATATATATATATATATATATATATATATATATATATATATATATATATATAAGTTTATACAAACATATACATAAGTGACACATCCATGCCGATATTTTGCTTGTTGGCTCTAAAAAGCTACGATTTCGTCGAGTTAACAAAACATGTCTGTTTTTTAGTTGTTTATTTTGAAGAAGAAAGAAAAACACCAGAATCAGAATTGAAAAGATCACATGATCTAAATTTGAAATAATGGTTTGAATAAATCGTTTGTGTATTTTCAGTGTAAGCCGCCGAAGCTATGTTATTTTGAAGGTTAGTTAAGTGTCACCTAATTTAGAATTTGTTCGTGTAGCTGGATTACAGATTAAGAGGTAGAGAGCGGATGTCATAATTTAGAGGAGGTGCGAGGTGAGTTAGATGGCATATAGATAAGAAAAGAACCTATATATATAGTTATATATATATATATATATATATATATATATATATATATATATATATATATATATATATATATATATATATATAGTAATCCAGGTAGAGTAAAAATCCACAGGGTAGAAATCCAAAGGGAATCAAACCGGGCTTATAAAAGAGTGCTCAATAAAAATATAGAGCTGTATAGTGAATGCTTTTATACAAACATGTACACGGTCTGCTACACTGGCATGTCGATGTTATCGATCTACAGCTCTCAAGAGCTGAGGTCTCATCAGGCAGAGAATTTTTTATGATTCAACCTGGTCGTTGAAATTCAACGATCAGGTTGAATCATAAAAAATTCTCTGCCTGATGAGACCTCAGCTCTTGAGAGCTGTAGATCGATAACATCGACATGCCAGTGTAGCAGACCGTGTACATGTTTGAATAAAAGCATTCACTATATATATATATATATATATATATATATATATATATATATATATATATACAGACAATTGCTTCGTCGTCTACAACGAAGCCTATTAGACACGTCATACTTTTTGGATTGCAGTGGAAGTGATTCTACCTATTCACTCAGTTGATGAAGTAAAAGATACTTGAATGAAAGAAGCTGCAGAAGATGGTGTTAAAAATGTAGAACTACAAATGTTGTCCGTGCAATCCCAGTTGATGAATTGACTATGAAATCATCCTTCGAACCATACAAATGGTCAGCGTCATCTGCAACAACTTGGAAAACTTACAAAGCTTCGGAAATTGGTGCCTCATGTGTTTGTCTGCTAATCAAAATTCGCCATTTACATCTATTTCATGCAGTCTGTATATCCATCTATCTATCTAGGCGTTTACATATCTATCTATCTATCTATCTATCTATCTATCTATCTATCTATCTATCTATCTATATATATATATATATCTATATATATATATATATATATATATATATATATATATATATATATATATATATAATTAGGAGTTTCTATATTTACCCCTCTTTCTCTCTCTCTCTCTCTCTCTCTCTCTCTATATATATATATATATATATATATATATATATATATATATATATCTTAGCGTTTCCATATTTAACTATCTATTTATTTATCTAGGCGCTTCCATATCTATCTATCTATCTATCTATCTATCTATCTATCTATCTATCTATATATATATATATATATATATATATATATATATATATATATATATATATATATCCATCTATCTATCTATCTATCTATTTCTCTATATATACATATATGTTGTGAAGTTGTTCCACAGTAAATAATAAATAAAGGAAGTCAAGTCGAGGGTTGGTTTAACAAGTGTATTAACAAAGTAAGAAAGTGACTAGCTCTTGGCTAGACAGTTACAAGACTGTGCTTTGTCTTCTGGTGACTCGCACTATTTATAGTGACAACCGGTGTAGTTTCTCCTGTGTAAGAACGGCCGCTGTAACAATATATATATATATATATATATATATATATATATATATATATATATATATATACATATATATATATTTATCTATCTTTCCATCTATCTATATATATATATATATATCTATCCGCCTATCTATCTCTCCATATATCCATCTATTCATGTATCAATCTATATATCTATTTATCTATTTATCTATATATTAATATATTTATCTATATATCTATCTATCTATATATCTATCTATTTATTCATCTATCTATCTATCTATCTATCTAATTAGCCGTTTCTATATTTACCTCTCTCTATATATATATATACATATATATATATATCTTAGCGTTTCCATATCTACCTATCTATTTATTTATCTAGGCGCTTCCATATCTATCTATCTATCTATCTATCTATCTATCTATCTATCTATCTATCTATCTATCTATCTATTTATATATATATATATATATATATATATATATATATATATATATATATATATATATATATATATATATGTAAAGGAGTAAGGCTTCCAACATTTGTAGAATGTTTTTTTCAACATTTATTTATTATTTTGTTGTTTTATAAAATGGTAAAACAACAAAATAATAAATAAATGTTGAAAAAACATTCTACAAATGTTGGTAGCCTTACTCCTTTACTTATATACTTTTCTCTCGTTGGAACTGCACTAATACTGCACTACCCTCTTTTTCATATGTATATATATATATATATATATATATATATATATATTTATCTATCTTTCCATCTATCTATCTATCCGTCTATCTATCTCTCCATATATCTATCTATTTATGTATCCATCTATATATATCTATTTATCTATTTATCCATCTATTTATATATTTATCTATTTATCTATCTATTTATATATTTATCTATTTATCTATCTATGTATTTGTCTATCTATCTATATATTCATATATCTATCTATTTATCTATCTATATATTTATCTATCTATAAATATATATATACATATATATACATATATGTATATATATATATATATATATATATATATATATATATATATATATATACATATCTCAACCTAATTATTTAATCTTATCAATCCATGAACTACTAAAACTTTGAAGGAGTTATCTTGCTTGTCACCTTGCACACTTCACTTATACCGATTTTTTAGATGGTGTCGAAAGGTAAATAAGGGCCGCATGTTATGAAAAGTTGTGACAGAAATGAAATGAATTAAAGAATTACAAGAGGGAGGAAGTGGGGAGGAAGAGGAGATTAATGAAAGAGAGACAGAGAGAGGAAAAGAGAGAAGGAGAGAAGAGAGGGTATATTATGACATCACAATATATCCTGACATTGTGAAATTTTTCGACTTCGTAATCAATGTAAAACATTATTATCATCCAAGTACATATTTTATTATATTTATACATAACAAATACTGACCCAACAGGTCACTGGTGTTTATCTATATAAATATGTCTCTTTTTCTATCTCGCACTCTCTCTCTCTCTCTCTTTCTATATCTCTCTATCTCTCTCTTTCTCTCTCTCTTTCTCTCTCTTAATCACTCTCTCTCTCTCTTTCTATATATCTCTCTTTCTCTATCTCTCTTTCTCTCTCTCCTTCTCTCTCTCTCTTTCTCTCTCTCTCTCTTTATATATATATATATATCTCTTTATATATCTTACTCTTTCTATTTCTCTCTCTTTCTCTCTCTCTCTTTCTGTCTCTCTTTCTATCTCTCTCATTTTCTCTCTCTATTCTGTATGTCTCTTTCTCTTTCTCTTTCTCTTTCTCTTTCTCTATATGTATTTATGTTCGCAAACCCCCATCTCCACTTTCTCATTTCCGTTTTCCTATGCTAACTGTTTGGCATACGGACGCAACTAAACAAAACTCCAAAACCAAAGGTTGGAAAGGGTAGGTTTCGGATATGGACACCGTCGGTCGAACGAAAGCAGACATTTAACAATCAACTTTAGAAAATAGGGGGCGGAGTTCGGATGACAACACCGCGCGGGGGAGGTTGTGCTATTATGTGTGTACGCGTGCCAATTTCTTCACCCTTATTTTTCGCTTTTTTTTTTTGCTTTTGATCCAGTGAGCCTTTCCTCCTTTTCCCATAGAATCTACATGTCTATCTACGAACATCTACATGTCTATCTACGAACATCTACGTGTCTATCTATGAACATCTACATGTCTATCTACGAACATCTGCATGTCTATCTACAAAAATCTACAATTCTATTAACGAACATCTGCATGTCTATCTACAAACATTTTCATGCCTATCTACTAACATCTGCATGTCTATCTACTAACATCTCCATGTCTATCTACGAACATCTCCATGTCTATCTACGAACATTTGCATGTCTATCTACGAACATCTGCATGTCTATCTACGAACATTTGCATGTCTATCTACTAACATCTACATGTCTATCTACTAACATCTCCATGTCTATCTACGAACATCTCCATGTCTATCTACGAACATTTGCATGTCTATCTACGAACATCTGCATGTCTATCTACGAACATTTGCATGTCTATCTACTAACATCTGCATGTCTATCTACGAACATCTGCATGTCTATCTACGAACATCTCCATGTCTAGCTACGAACATCTGCATGTCTATCTACGAACATCTGCATGTCTATCTACGAACATTTGCATGTCTATCTACGAACATCTACATGTCTATCTACGAACATCTGCATAAGTCATGTTATAATTTTCTCCCCACGAAGAAAAAGTTAGACACAAGATCGTTATATATATATATATATATATATATATATATATATATATATATATATTATGTAAATTTATTATGGCAATTAAGCTACACAGAGGCGTCTGCGTTTCATCCTCGTAAGAGATCCTCAGGTAAATTACATTTATGACGAACGTGGTTTTATGTAAGATGCA
>OY744521.1:5811775-5819275 GCA_963556195.1 Sepiola atlantica
GCTTATTAAACAGTATTTCAGTATACTGATTGGACAGGAAGTTAATCATGTAAAAAGAACAAACTTTTTTTTCGTTCAAACTTTCTCACCTGAAAAACTATTTTTGTCTTTTATTCGCTTTAGTAACATCAAATTTGAATCCTTTCTATTGAAAAACATTAATTTTCTAACCATCTTACTTACGATACTTATTTATTTTAAAATTGAACAGTCATAGTCTTTATACATTAACATGACACAATTAAAAAGTATATACACAAAACAAATAGCTAGCGATCCTACGCTGAACATTGACATCAAAATAATTATTCAGATTTGAACGCATGCTGAACATAATCAGACTTATGTAGACCTCACCTACAGGAATCCGAAATGTGTATTGTTTTAAAAAAAATGTAAATATTTACCTGCGTACGTATGTAGACGTGTATGTGTGCATATACACGTGCACATGTGCATGCGTGTAAGTTTGCTGGTGCTGGCAACTGCGCGTCTTAACGGAGCCCAATTAAAAGTAAACGGCATCTTACAAGATTGGTCATTTCCTAAAAGCAATTTACAGGAATTATTTCTCGGATCACGAACAGTTTGGTTTCCTTGTTCAACTTTGTTGAGGCGAAGATCAGTCAGTTGCTTCAGATACACACGATGTTTATTGACACCAATCACACTCTATATTGTCAGGTCAGAAGAAAATGCTACGAATAAGATAGCGTATGAAGAATACATAGATATACATATACATACATATACATATACATAAACATATATATATATATATTAAACACGTTTCAAAACAGGAGAGTCAATTTGAAATCTACTTATTTTTTATGGTTTATGTAAAACTTTTTTAAAAAAACAAAAAATTGCCATGTTTTAATATATAAAATCAGGGTTAAAAAATTCAATACATTTCTATTGAAATAGGGGATGAAAAATTTGGGGAATAATTGGCATTTTAAGTGTATTCTTTAAATACTTAAAAAGGAAAAAAAAGAAACAACAATAACAACAACAACAACAATAATAATAATAATAATAATAATAATAATAATAATAATAATAATAATAATAATAATAATAATAATAATAATAATCGTGTTGTCACTCAGACTCCAGGGAACACCATTTGCTTTTGCAAGTGTGCAATCACTGAAAATGACCCGAGTAAAACCTAATTATGAGTAAATAATAATAATAATAATATATATTTAAAGCATCCATTAACAACAACAACAACAATAATAATAATAATAATAATAATAATAATAATAATAATAATAATAATAATAATAATAATGTAGTTAAAAAATAAGATACGAAATGTAAGGTGGTACAGTTGATCAAAATGGCATTCCTTTCCATTTCGTCCATTTGATCTCTGCACGATGTAAAAAAAAAAGTGATCAACAGTTTCAAGTATTTCAAGATTCACGAAACATAGTCACCGTAAAAGATAGTGAACCCCTAACCCTAACCCCTTTACGTAATAAGTAAATAAATTAAACCAACGGCTAGCTGCAGAATCTCGACGACAAAATACAAATTTCTTTGTTTGAGAATAACTCACAAAATACAAAACAATATTAATTTTTTTTTAAGTTTGCTTTGGCCAAAGGAAAGATAAAAAAAGATTTTAATAAAAGAAAAGAAAAGAAAAGAAAAAAGAAAACAAAACAAAACATAAAAGAAAAGAAAAGAAAAGAAAAAGTAAAAGAAAAGAAAAGAAAAGAAAAGAAAAAAAAACAAGACGAAACTTAACATTCTCTTCACCATTTCAATATTCAGAGGAATTTTTTGTCAACAATAAACATCGTCAATATCGTTCGCTAAACGGTCTATGTCTCTAAAGGATTTGTGAAATAGCATCAACTAACACCAAGGATTTTAACATTGAATGTCCAAGAAGCTCACCATGAAAGGGAGCAACAATTCATCGTCGAAAATGCACTGAAGCATTGCATCAAGAACTCAAATTACTATGAAAGTTTATAGAAATCATGGATCAAAATCATGGATCAAAATCATGGATCAAAATACGTCTATCCTGGTTCAGTCAAGTTCTTCAATTTTCAGGATAACCGGAACCATATAGATATATAAACCATATA
Organism: Sepiola atlantica; assembly: GCA_963556195.1. Lineage (NCBI taxonomy): Eukaryota > Metazoa > Mollusca > Cephalopoda > Sepiida > Sepiolidae > Sepiola > Sepiola atlantica. The sequence continues at coordinate 5,813,887 of OY744521.1, forward strand.
TTTTCACACCAAGAGGCTTGGAATTAATCTTTTGGTAGTAATATTTTATATAAATCAACGAATATGCAATGATAATTAATAATATTAATGTCTACATAATGTACATCTATCGTTCTAAAAAATGTCATAACTTTTTGAGGAGTTAGATATACAAAATGTAAATGACATTAAAAAAAAAAGATTTTGCGCAAATATTTGCGATCTGGAACGAAAAAGAAATTCTAAAGAATACGACAGGTGTAAATTATTCTTTGGAATTGAAGGACATTGCAAAGAAATTCACGAAATATTAAGAAATCAGTATTTGTGAAAAAACAAATCGTTACTTTGCAAAAAAAAAAACGAACCGAAGACTTAAAAAGATAAATTCTTCAATATCTAGACGAAGAAAAAAGTTTCGATAAAAGAGACAGCGGAACAGGGAAGTTTCTTTTCGGAATATTCACTTCTAACAATTAAGGAAATTTGGGACAAAGCAGAAGAAAAGAAATGTTGAATGCAACGGATATGCACTTGTAAGTGTTAAAGAGATTCTGCTTTTGTTATTTTGCAAGGAAAAAGTTTTATAAAACTTGAAGTACCTAACAAGGTAAACTTTTAAAAGATTATAATGCTTGAGACTAGAGGGTATATATGATTCATTTATAACGTATCGTCGTTTGGACGATTGTTCGTTAAAAAACAAAAATAATCGAGCAGTCAATGTTGTTAAATTTGAATAACAAACAAACAAAAAATAGGGCAAAGAGAACGTTTTAACTATACCTACGTATATATGTAAAAAAAATACATTTGCAAATAGTGAATCATAGCTATATTTATTGAAAACAAAGTACAGCAATGTCTATTTAAATGACATGCGTATTTATATGCAAGAAAACTAAATCTTCATTGAACATAGTTTTACGCAAAAAAGTCCGCGACAACGTGAAAGAAATATAAAACAAAAAACACAGACACACAGAAAGAACAAATGTTTGTGAATGACGTGTTGTTAGTTCATTGGCTTATTTAGAAATTACAATGACCAATCAATGTTGAGATATAGATATTTAAGAAAAGTGAAGTGTTACGATATAAAGTCACACGCAGAGAAAATGGAAGCTTGAAAGAAATTGTGATCGGGGAAAGAAGTTATAAAGAATTAAAAATGCGTTTTTAATATATTTTAACCTATTTTAACCTATTTTAACCTGAAAATAAAAAGTTTGACCGTTGTCGTATTATGAATCAAGTTCTGATCGGAAAATTACGTGGAGTATAATTATCGGTAGTTTTGTCTATATATATATATATATATATATATATATATATATATATATATATATAAGTTATTTTTAATACGTAATCAAAGAGAAAAAGAGGTTGAGAAAAATAACGATATTTATTTAATTCAAACGATAAAAACTGCGAGGAAAGTGAAAAGTGAAAGTGAAAATGTAAATAGAAAAAGACAAAGAATTCAAGAGACGCATTTGTTTGTTGTTTTTTTTTCTTCATGTTTTTGAAAAAAAAATAAACGCCTGTTTGTTTGAAACTTCAAAGTATTTTTTTTTAAATCCCGAATCAGCGCCATCTTCATGTTTGGGAAGACAAAAGCAGATATTTGAACAATAATTGGATACAAATAAAAACAACAAAAAGATATAAGTAAACAAAACTATTTCCCTAAAAAAAACGGATGAAATGAGAGTTTTGGATTTTGAGACACGACATTTAATTATATAAACAAATATCAACTTATTTTTAGTTATTTTGTTTAAATTATTACTTTTCTGTGTTTTCCTAATTTCATAATTCTTTCCGAGATTTTCATTTATTCTTTTCTTTTTTTCCCCATTCCTTTTTGCCCCTTTTTGTTTTCTTCCAATTTCCGTCTCGCGGGAGACGAAGATCGCGGATCACGGACTATCGAAAGTTCCGCTTTGTTTCTACGCGTCTACAAACGTAAACAGCGCGCTAAACTTTACAATATGTTGAACAACGAAACCAACCAACACAGATCGATGTCCACAAAGGTTCCCACGCCAGCATCCAGCTGAGCTGAAGCGGACAATTGAGAAGCACAACAACACAAATATATAAAATATAAATTTGAAAGAGAACAAAACAAAAAAAAAAAGAAAGAAAAAAAAACAACAAAAAACAAAGATCAATTGACACATAAACTTAAGGCACTTGCGGGTACAGCTCAGTGGTATAAAACCGGACTAAAGGCTGTCAGTGTGAGGGCTCGGGTTTGATTCCCACAAACTGGATCGGTTCATCCCAAAAGTTCACAAGTCAAATAGAAAATCTATAAACATTTTTTGACTCTAAAAAAGAAACGAAAGCAAAAAAAACAAACTCCCTCAAAAAATCAAAAATTTCGCGGAGTCAGTCAAATCTTTTTTTTACGAATGATGTGATTTTATTCGTATGGAACTAACATATATTTGTGTAAAAAAAATTGCGTAGATTTTTTTTACGACTGCGACTACTACTACTACAACTACTACTACTACTACAACTACTACTACTACTACTACTACTCTGAATGATGATGACGATGATGATTATGATGATGATGATAAAATAAAAAAAGTAACATAAACAATAACATTGAAATACATAGGTCTATGTTTTATAACGTAATATCGCGGTATGCACATTCGGAAAAGGTGCAGGAAGTCTACGGTAATTAACTGTCCCTAAAAACAGAAAGGCAAACATTGTTTTAAACAACTACTACTACTACTACTACTACTACTACTACTAATAATAATATTAAAAATATTAAAAATATTAAAAATATTAATAATAATAATAATAATAATAATAATAATAATAATAATAATAATAATAATATTTACGATCACAGAAACGGATATTCTTTGAATGTCACGACCCGAGTTTCGAAAGGATTTACACTCTTTTTTAAATCGAGACAGATTCTTAGCAGAGATGACCTTACGACACTTTACGGAATCTACGAGGGTTCGTCTAGTCAAAGATCCGACACCCGAGGCGTCCATTCCGTAAAATTAGTCAACCCGATTTCATTTCACTCAGTTGAAGATAAACTATTCAAACATTTTCCTCGTGAGTTTGTAAAACCTTTTGTTTTATTTTGTAAAAGAAAAAAAGTAATTGTTCGATTGGTTTTTTTATTTAAAAAAAAAATATAAATTAATTTATTTTTGAAAATTCTTGCTCTAGAGACAATCCCTTTTATTTTGAATTAAATATAAGAATTCAAGTTATTACTTTGCTTAGTAGTGCGAATTACGATTAAGCAAAGGTTAACATTTTGAATCCCATAAAAATAGAAAAGAAAAAAAAAGAAAAAAAAAAGATTAAGGAGTGATTACTGTCAACTCAAAAAACTAAACATATTGATATTAATCGAGAAAGCAGGGTCGTCGCAATCATTTTATTCATAAAAAATATACATCTTTCACGTCATTTTCTTTTCAGACTAACCACGAAACATTATATTTATTTGTCCAAGGAAACACGAATTTGACATTAAAAAAAAAAAATTGTACTTTAATAAAAAGTTGATAATTGATCGGGATTTAAATCCGATAAATCGGATTAGCATTGATTTGTACAAAAAACATGGCCAGCTGCATGTTCCCATGGACATCGGCCAGCTATCCGGGGGTACTGGCCGTAAACGGGGCATCCACCGGCCGAATTGCTATGTCTTCTGATGCAGCGACTAGTCGTCTCGGCTACCACCATCACTACCACCACCATCATCATCTCCACCGCATCCCCGGCGAGGGCAGCCGGGACGCCTTGGCCCTGACCGCGGGTGTGGAGGTTGGCGATCGTTCTGGCGTGGAGAATGGAGGGGGCCCGGACGAGGATGTCATGACAACCTTGACCCTGTCCCACGATGCGAACACGCCTATGACGGACGGTGGAGCAGCTTCTGTCGCTGCTGGCGCCGTCGGCCCTTCTTCATCATCGTCATCGTCTTCGTCCTCTATGTCATCCTCTTCGTGTTCGTCTTCGGTCACCGGCAACAACAGCAGCAACAACGCTACGGCGAGAGGACGAGTTTTCTCCGTACCGATGGTGGCCACAGGAACCGCGACTTCAGCGGACTACAATCGGGGTGTCTCGGCTGCTACGGCGGCTGCAGCGGCTGCGGCGGCGGCCGCCACCGCCACTACCAACGTTTTCCAACCGCCACCTCCTCCACCCCGACCAGCGCCGCCCCCTACACAACAAGGGATGGTCCCAGGAGCGCATTTTCGAAAACTAACTATAACCACGTCGGCAACGTCCTCAAGCAGTGGCCCAAGCAATGGCGACAGCGGTGGGCATCTAAATACCAACAGCTCGACAATAAGCATCACCCGAACCTCGGTGACAGGGGAAGGAAGAGGGGCAGGCAGGGGAGGCGACGGCACGGGACAAGGGCCAGGGTTAGGGACGACGGTGTCTGGGGTGCATTCAAATCCGAGAAACCTATCTACTGCACATGCTCACAACACCAGCAACGGCAACATCGGACACCACACCAACGGCATGAATCTCGACATGCAGAACTCAAGGCTCCAGCCGCACGGGTCTCAGCCGCCACCTTCGGTGCTGCTTCCGCCGCCGCCGCCGCCGCCTCCACCACCACCGCCGCCGCCGCCTCCACAGTTACATCACCACCACCATCACCTGCACCATCACGAGCCGGGACCGTCCCCGGCCGAATACATGATGAGGGATGCGGTTCCTATGGCGCACCATCATCACCATTATTACCATCTCCATCCGGGCGGCTACGACAGTGGAAGGCTTGCCCCGTTGCCCGCGACGACCACATCAACGTCTTATTGTGGCGCCCGGCCCCAGGGCTATGCCCAAATTTCAGACACGCCAGGATTACAAGTAAGTGGCACAATTTCTTTCGCATACTTGCATGCCATACATTCCGCAGTCGTATATATATATATATATATATATATATATATATATATATATACATATATATATATATACATATATATATATATATATATATATATATATATATATATATATATATATATATATATATATATATATATATATATATATATATATTATCATCGTAATGCATAAGGGAACACAATGGACCCTCATGTTTATCAACATTGGCGATTTCTATGTTATTATATCACACTATATTCTTTGGCTGACATGAACATGTCAGTGTTTCCGCCTTTACCGCCTTTTCAGAGCCGCTTTCTTTGAACAAAAAAAGAACAGAAAAAAAACGACAGTAATTTTTGTACATACTGAGGTTGACATGGGGGATTTTTAACTTACATATAAGTTTTACATACATATATACTTTCTGAATATGTATACACACACACATATATATGTATATATACGCATTTATATATATATATATATATAT
>OY744521.1:5826775-5831775 GCA_963556195.1 Sepiola atlantica
CTGTTTATTCCCGATTTTATATATATGTACATAGTCTCGGAAGTTTCTCAACCATTAAAACTATATATATATAAAAAAATAAAAATTTAAAAAAATAAAAAACAAAAACATTTTAGTCCCAAGTCGTTCGGTGGAAAATCACTTTTTTGTAAGTCAATTTACTTTTTGCAGTTACTATATTAGTTTGCTTCCAAGAATTTACGCAAGTCTTAACATTATTTAAGGGATCATCAGTTGTTTACCATGAAAAGAAAATATATATATATATATATATATATATATATATATATATATATATATATATATATCTATATAGCGGTAAAGTAAGTAATTTTGGTAAGAAATCTAAGTAAGAGAGCTCAATGTAGAAAACAGAGCAAAAATAGAATATAGATAGAAACAAAATTTAAAAAAATAAAAATAAAATAAATTATAAATGCTGACATTTGCAATGTGTTTGTGAATTTTTTCTTTCTGTATTCTACATATAAATATATATATATATATATATATATATATATATATATATATATATATATATACATATATATATATATATATATATATATATATATATATATATATATATATATATATATATATATATATATATATACGGAAAATGAGTGATGGAAAATAAAAGTTGTACAAGTCAAAATTTATCATCAGAAGTTCAAAAGCAAGGATGGGGTCTCATTATCCTTAATCCATGGTTTTCAAAGATCAATTCTTTTCACCAGAGAATGAAAATCGGTAATGTAAATATTACCGGAAACATTAAACTTTGAAATTTAATACACATATATAGAAAACTATTTGGACTAAACAGAATCTTAAAATTAGGACAGTCAATTCCAACAAAAATGTTGTTAATGGAAAAAACATAGTCACGGTACTCATGAGTCAAAATATTGCCTAAAAAAACTGAGTATCTGATTGCTATGGAATACTCAGCATTTTATGGGCAATATCTGAACACATGAGTACCTTGAGTATTTTTTTCCTTAACAGAATTTTTGTTGGCATTGACTGTTCTAATGTTAGGATCCTTTTAGCCAAATTATGTTAGTATTTATATTTATTAATTTTTAATATTTCATTTGACCAGTAATATTTACATGACCAATTTGTCCCATTCGATGAAAAGAATTGATCTTGGAAAATCCATGGATTAAGGATAATGAGACCCTTTCTAGTTTTTGAACTTCTGATGTTTTAATAAATATTGTATTTGTACAAATGTTTGTTTCATCACTCATTTTCATGAATTTATTGCTCTATTCAAGATATTGAGCTTTCTATTATCCCGATAGATTATTAGTTAAAGATAAAACTTTTTTATGTTTAAAATCTTTTTATCTTAAAATATTTTATCTTAATATATATATATATATATATATATATATATATATATATATATATATATATATATATATATATATATATATATGTATTTAGTTATTATTATTGTAACATATATGTTTCAATCAATTATATTTTCACTTTAATCAAATCCTGAGATTACAAAGTTGGTGCCGTTTCGGATGGTGCCGCAAAAGTTATGGTAAAGTTAAAAGCGGGTCGCCATTGTAAACGAGAAAGCTGATCCCAGATCAGATATTAATTTTCACAACATTTGCAAATCCATTGCAGAATCTCTTCCTAACCTATACACATTAAATTACTGCCCTAAGATCAAAGTGTAGTATCTGTTCCGATGGATACTGCACTCCATAGACTGGTATTGTCTTGGCCTTCGGGGCTTGATTTACGCCGGTCTATGGGTCTGTCCTGTGCAGTTCTAGGAGGTCCACCCTTTCAGGCTTCGCCTCCCCTCTTTGAGGAGGAGTAAGTTTCTTGCTTACTGCCTGAGGCGCCCCTACCGGGGAATGCCGACTAGGGCTGCCCAGGCAATTTTTAAACCCCACTTTCCCGACCCGACCTTGGGTCACATCTTACTTGTGGGAGTAAGATAAAAACTGGCCTTGTGCCTAACTCCTGGAGAGGAGTAAATCAATACACGTATATCTATATATAAAGTTAAAGTTTGATCTCAGGTTCAATCCTTATGGAATTCCCTATTAAAAATATAATTATATTAAAATATGAATATATATATACTAAAATGAATAAATACGAACAAAGAGACCAATGTACATTTTGTACGAATCTATATTATGATACAAAAAATGATAAAACGTAAAAATAGATTACAAATTTATTATGACTAAAGTAAGCTTTTTTTTGGTTGCAAATCTGAAACCTTGTGATTTGAAAAAAAGTTAGGGTTAGAGTACGAAAAAATTAGACTCCTGTTGAAATACATTTATTATCTATCATTTTTGAGTAACATTCTTTACACATAGATGTTTCGAAATAAGTAACTATGTTATTTATCTCCTCCCACAGCGGTAAGATGTGACACAAGGTCGGGAATGTGGGATTTGATAAACCAGCACCGAGAAGGTGAGCACTCTGGCCATTAAAAATTGCCTGGGCAGCCCCGTCGGCATTCCCCGGTAGGAGCGCCTCAGGCAGTAAGCAATAAACTTACTCCAGCCAAAGAGGGGAGGCAAAGCCTGGGAGGGTGGACCTCCTAGAAATGCACAGGACAAACCTACGAACCGGCGGAATCAAGACCCGAAGGCCAAGACGGTAACGGTCTATGGGGTACAGTATCCATTGAAACAGATACTACACTTTGATCTTGGCCAAAAGGCCAAGTAACTATATTTTCCATTTGTTTGGAACTTTGTTGATACATAAGCATTTCTTTCTGTTTCATATTCGTATATTTTATAGCATCGATGTACTTAAAACAAATCCGAGCTGACATTGCTCAAGTACCGTTTGAACTGTGCACCAAAGTATGCGGTTCAGCCCCGAACGATTAGCACAGTTAATTGAATGTAATGCACGGCACACGATGCTTTAATAATTGTTTTAATAAACATCATGTTTCATGTTTCAATAACGTAAGTGTAACTTTTGTTAGTTTGAATATTTCTTACATGTGGAATCTATGATGTTGACATAAATTATATTGTTACCTATGGCTGACCTTGTATATAAGTACATAAATCTATTCTACATATATATATATATATATATATATATATATATATATATATATATATATATATATATATATATATATATATATATATATATATAATGGATTAAATGAAAGAATAAAATTAGAAAGTAATCAAACTTTATTACATATAATAGTTCAAGCAAAAAGTACTGTAAAGTCCTTAATCCATAGATTTTCAAAGAATATACTCTCCTCAAAGGACTATTACAGCAATGACATAACTGCGAGTAAAAAAATTCGCTCCGAAAACATATGAAAATATATAAAACATAAAATATGACGGCAAAAAAGACATTTTTATGTCAACATACCCCATCAAGGTACGGGTTGATTTGATGTTAAATCTTTACTTTACAATCAATCAATTTATCTATATATATATATATATATATATATATATATCTTCAGAAGATTTTTCTGAAGACGTTCGTTGGTCCGAATGAAACTGGTTAAATATCCGGTTTTCTTTGATGATTTTTTTCTTGTATTTTCTTTTTTCATATATATATATATATATATATATATATATATATATATATATATATATATATATAGAGAGAGAGAGAGAGAGAGAGAGAGAGAGAGAGAAAGAGAGAGAGAGAGAGAGTCGGAAGTTTTCCAACCATTAAAACTATATAAAAAAAAACGCTTTTGTCTCAAGCCATTCGGTGGAAAATTACTTTTCTTGTAAGTCAATTTACTTTTTATAGTCACTATATTAGTTTGCTTCAAAGAATTTACGCTAGTCCTTTATATATATATATATATATATATATATATATATATATATATATATATATATATATATATATATATATATATATATATATATATATATATATATATATCAGGACCGGTGGGACAGTTATAAAAGTGGGGGGGGGCTCTCCTAAAAAGTGGGGGGCTAAACACATGCATATATAACTTCATAATCGATGACCGTAAAGTGTGGGGGGGGGCAAGTCAAAAAGTGCGGGGGCTTGAGCCCCCCCCCCTGCCCCCGGTGCCGCTGTCCATGTATATATATATATATATATATATATATATATATATATATATATGACTGCAGTAAAATGATATATGTAATGAAAATAACATAATTTCAGGACTGTTTTCCTGCAAACTGCAAGGTGGTCTCCTTCAAGTCCAATGTAAACAAATACATGACGAGCCGTCCTCTTCAGTAATTAGATTTAACCATTTCCTTCCATCGTTTCGAACGCTCTAATAGTATAGTTCAACATCGAACTGAAACTACTATTAAGCCGTATCCTCTAGTGGCTTTTGGCCTTAATAAGTGCAAACGATTGGTGTAAAACAGAACAAAATTATGATTTTTTAAATCTTTTTGATTGTGATGTTTGGCAGATGTTAGAATCACGTGGGACATGATTTTTCTGCGCAGCTCAAAAGCGATTCAGTCGGCGGTGATAGTTTGAATAGCGGAAGCTTATCTTCAGCATTGAATATGCTTTGAGTATGCTGATTAACTTCGATTTGATGAGAAGTTGACACGAGATGATCACTTCACACGTACACGGCGTCGAAGGAACAGGTAGAATGAAAGAGAAATATTTTAAGCGGCGTCGTCATTACCCATGACCGCTTTAGACTTGTCAGCTATGAATGGACGTGGATACCTGAATTAGATGGTTATCTTTACGGCTGAACGACTTCAAATCAATGAGGTTTCAGATCTCAATTGTGGTCCGGACTCAAGTGTTGGGGACATCTGGACAGCAGAACGTAGACCACATCAAACACCTGTTTGACTCTGCGTTTCCGGGGAGCTTTTTTTTTTTAAGTTTCTTTCGCTTTTTGTTGTTGTTTTTAAATCGATAAATATTTTCGAGTTTTATTTTAACTCGTAAATATATAATAAAATATCTACTGGATTCACGGT
>OY744521.1:5844275-5846775 GCA_963556195.1 Sepiola atlantica
CTATCTATCTATCTATCTATCTATCTATCTATCTATCTATCTATCTTGGGTCTGGATTTACGCCGGTCTATTGGGGGTTGTCTGGTCCTGTGCAGTTCTAGGTCCACACTCCCAGGCTTCGCCTCCCCACTTTGGGGAGGAGTAAGTTTATTGCTTACTGTCTGAAGCGCCCCTACCGGGGAATGCCGACGGGGCTGCCTAGGCAATTTTTAAATGGCCAGAGTGCTCACCTCTCGAGCGCTGGCTTATCTAATCCCACTTTCCCGACCTTGTGTCACATCTTACCGCTGTGGGAGGAAGATAAATAAAATATATCTATCTGTTTATCTATCTATCTCTATCTCTTCTCTCTCTCTCTCTCTCTCTCTCTCTCTATATATATATATATATATATATATATATATATATATAATCCAGGTAAAACATCCACAGGGTAGTAATCCGAAGAATTTCAACCGGATATATAAAAAGTGCTCAATACCAAATAGAGCTTTTATATATGATAATTTTTATTTACACAGACATGTACAATATCTGCAACACTGGCATGTCGATGTTATCGATCCACAGCTATTATAAACTGAGATCTCATCAAGCAGAGTTAGAATCCGACCTTAACCTTAGAACATATTTGGAAATATGATCTGAGGTTAAGGTCGGATTCTTACTCTTCCTGATGATATCTCAGTTTATAAAGGCTGTTGATCGATAACATCGACATGCCAGTGTCGCAGATTTTGTACATGTCTGTGTAAATAAAAATAATCATATATATATATATATATATATATATATATATATATATATATATATATATATGAAGGAATAAAGACAGCGTGCTTAATTAAGTAAATAAGAGTATATAAAAATCGTCACTTAATAAATGATACATAAAAAATTATATCGCCTTATAAAATTTTATGTGGACACATGAAATAATAATATATATATATATATATATATATATATATATATATATCATTAAATTTCTAAAAGATAAACATAAAAAACGAAAAAATAAACAAATACAGTTTTAAAGATATCTAAAATATCTTTTTTTTGTCTGTCGGTGGGGCGAACATGAATTACAGGTATTCTCGGCTATTGAAAGTACTGAGGTAAAGTTTGGTTGTGATGTTTGACAACGGATGGAGAAATGTATCGATGAGATGCAATGTATGGCTACGGATTGATTTTTCCGTTGATTATTTAAATGCATATATATATATATATATATATATATATATATATATATATATATATATATATATATATATAGAAAGAAAGAGAGAGAGAGAGAGAGAGAGGAAGAATGAAGGTAATCCGACGTAATGGGATATGAAAAAAGAAAACCAAAAAGGATGTTTTTTTTTATATATTAATCAACGTTTCGTCTTTATTTGTAAGACTTCCTCAGGATGATAATTTTAAGAAAAATGTCATGTAAGTACGTGAGAATGTTGTTGGAGGCTGTGATTAGTACGGCTTCCATTCTCACGTACTTGCATGACATTTTTCTTAAAATTATCATCCTGAGGAAGTCTTACAAATAAAGACGAAACGTTGATCAATATATAAAAAAAACATCCTTTTTGGTTTTCCTTTTTCATTTCCCATATATATATATGTGTGTGTAACGTTGTTTTTGAGAATAGATTCATACAAACACAATAATGACTCCCAGATAATGTGTTTGAGGGTAAGATAAAATATATTGTTTGATACGTGTATTTATTAAAGTTACTTTCCTTTTCGATAACGACTGTTATAAGATATGAGTCGTCTACCTGCTAAACTCGTGCGCTTCGATTTCCCATTGGAAATGACTCCATGGATATTTTTTGGGATTATTTGATGTTGTGAGAGTACTAATTGACCTTTGTCTCAACTATGATCCATGTATAGTAGTTGATAAGATTTAGATGTAGAGAACAAAGAGGTCAAATGTTAGGGGCCCTGGGTATTATTAGAGTTTCCCGCCATCCATTTCTGTGTTCCCTGAATCCGTTAGCTCTTAGTAAGCTATTTTCAATAACCTTTTCTGGTGTGTAGAATGACATTTATTCATCACATTGGACTTACTTCTGATGTTTATTGTGGACATCATTTCAGATTGTTCCTTCTAACACATGGTGTTCATTTTCAATCAAGCTCATGGATTTTCTAGGATTACCACCAAAAGTGCTTTCTTTTTTTGTTGTTGTTTTTTAACATATTTCACTCCAAACAAGGCAGGCCGCCACTGTAGACGTAACGGGTTACTGAGAATTAGGGTGTAGGTTTTGGGTGTCCCCCCCAAGTTGGGAGCAGTGTAGCGTAACGTCTGTTTACATTAGTTTTAAACTCTTACATGTCGATACAGTCGGGGAAACAGGTAGCAGGGAGGGAGTTCCAGAGGCCGGCAGCATGAGGAAAGAAGTTATTAGAGTAGAAGGCTCTCCAACATCTGGAGACCTCAACAGTGAATGGATGGGGTTTTGCTGATTGTCGAGTTGGTCTA
>OY744521.1:5851775-5854275 GCA_963556195.1 Sepiola atlantica
ATATATATATATATATATATATATATATATATATATATATATATATAGTCTAAAGAAGCTTTGAGTCATTTTAAACAAAACAAAAAAGAAAAAAAAAGTAAAATGCAGTTTAAATTCCTAGAGAAACGATCTAAATCCAAGATATTGCAGACTTAACATTCGTTGGAAAATTAATAAATAAAAAATATATAATAAGTAAATAAAAAAATTAAAAGGGGCCGTTTAAGTATCTAAGAGTGAAACAAAAACAGGAGACCTTAAGCGTCTAATATTAACACGGGGATATATATATATATATATATCTTAGATCAGCCTACGCAAATTAACTTGCGTAGTGACCCATTAGGTTAATTTGCGTAGGTTGTTCTACTTTGAATTGAGCACTTTTGGTTAATTTTGGTTTAAGTTTATTTTATAAATATATTTGACCTTTATATATATATATATATATATATATATATATATATATATATATATATATATATATATATATATATATAAGACAGGTTTATTTTATATTCCAATAGTCATTTATTTTATTTTCAATTTTTATTTTTTCACACTTTCAAAAAACATAACATTCATGTGAGATGTATTTGTACGACTCGTTTCCCTGGAGGTAAGCCAACCAACATTATTATATCAAATATCGGCTATGCTACACACTGTAAGATTATCAGAAGAAAATATATATATATATATATATATTTATTTATATATACTCATCCCAGGATAGATATAAGCAATATGTATTATGTATAGCATTATTTTGTTTTAATTTAAATTTGGTGTGAACTGTTTTCGTCGTAATACCTATCTTAGAAGTAATCAAAGAAGTTAGAAATGCGTATACGTATTTTCCTCTTGTTAAAGTTATGTTTCCATATGCAGAATATGTGGCAAAGTATGTATTTCAGTTAGAGGCCTCAAACGTCACACAAGATTCCACATGAACAATGAAGCAGTGTCCTTTGCGATAGGTTTATATACTTATCACATTTGTACTATAAAGTGTATGGCATTGGAATGGCTAAAAAGATACATTCTCTTTACATCTCTATATTGCTAACATTATAAGACAATTTTACGCGCATGCGTGTGTGGGTGTGTGTTTCTCGCGTCGACCTAACTTTCATAATTATGAATTGAAAAAATATTATTTATTTATTATTAATCGAATATTATTTATTGTAACCAAAAATGCAACAGCTAAAATGTATCAGGAAACTTTTTAAAATCCTATTTAAGGAATAATTTAATTACGAAATAAAAGCCACTACAATTACTTTCTGTTTTTGCGTGAACAGGTCAGCCATTTTAATCTTCTGTTATTAGTAGCAAAAAAGAATCAATGTTTCCGTAATCTTTTGAAACTGTTAAGAGATTTATAGGCATTTAAACTGTCGAATAGGAAGTGACTTCCAGCTTAAAAGTTCTTAACACATTTTCGTGTATTAAAAGATTGAAAGTTTTGGAAAATTTTTCATATCCAATAATTTGATAAATAGAGATAAAAACGACATTATCTTAACAAAACTATTTATAATTGTATAACAATTTAGTTTAATAAATAATCTAATGAACAAATTATGCAGCAATAAATGAATGTAACTTTCAAAATCCTATTTATCGATAATAATAATTTGGTATTAAAAAAACGGCATAGTTCCAAAAATGTCTAAACGAAAATTAGATTAAAACAACTGCCGGGCTTTTGCCGATCGGTAAGATTAAAAACTGATAAAATAGCAAAATGGTTGATATGCCATAAAAAAGACGAGGGAAAACAAATCTCGTAGTAAAAAAACAACAAACTTTTATTACCTTATACCAGGATTGAACTTGAGACCAACCATCTGAATTGAAGCAATTTGCCTGTGCTCCGGATCAAATTCTCGAAAATGGTCAAAATTAATGGACGTAATTGCGAATACCGTACTTATACATCTAATTCTGTCATAAAAGTCAATGGGTACACTCTTAAATATTTCTATTTTATTACTGAGTCAAATCAAAGACAAATGCCACTCGAGGATCAGGGTTAATGAAATTGATTGACTGAAATGATGAAAAATATTATGAGACGATTGAAGATGATGAAAGTATATAAACAAAATTTGGTTACTGTTAAGACGGTTGATGACAAATATTTGTAAACATTTGATATGAAGGCGACCATATCGGAGCGTGCAGGGGAGCAGTCCCGTAACAATGTGTTCCACAGATGTGAAGTTCTTAAGAATCAAATCTATTTATATGAATTTCGTTTGATGTTAGACACATGGGGTGGATGAAGAAAAGTTATTTGCATTGGTGGTATCTAGACGTTTTCTTGCTGTGAACGTCTTACAAGGGAAAACAGATTAGATGTGACAGAAGTACTCTATGTTAGGTCGTATCTATCCAACTCTTATCTAAGGTATAGGACTGCATCCGTAGAAAGTATTTTATGGAACGGTAAAGTTGATAAAACTAGTTTTCTAGCAACATTAGAAGGTTG